>PVHP010001778.1:42500-100253 GCA_004024765.1 Zapus hudsonius | reverse complement strand
AGAGAGGGTAGTAGCTGAGTAAAGTAACTTAGGTGTTTGTGGCTGTTTGTTGGGCTTTCCCTAGTTACAAGCCTTATATAGTTGGTGCTGAACCAGACCCTAACCCTCCTGACAGGCATATAGTGTTACAAGATGGCATGTCTGTACTATTCGTGGCACCCGCTCACCAGTTGAGGTAGAAAGTGTCAGGGGGGGTGGAATTCTACCTCAGAAGCCTGTTATATTTGGGGTCAGGTGTGCTGTCTTCCCACCCTCGAATGCTGCTGACAATTTGGCCTTAATAACTATGATTGTTTGCCATCAGACCTAAAGGTGAGGGCACAGTGGGGAGGGGGGGCAGACTGGAGACCAGGCCCTGGTCTGGCTTCAATGCCTGGTGCTCACATCCAGCCTGAACACAGATAAATCCTCAGGAAAACTGGAAAAGACTTTCCCTTTTCCCCCCTGACTTTTTATGATAATTCATATTTTCAAATGAAAGGGGAAAAAAGCCAAGAAAGAAACTCTCAAATGAGCCAAAAAGGAAAAAAAAATTCTCTGAAAAGAATTTTAGGGGGAAAAGTTGTTCTATTTTAAAAAGCCTTGAGGGCTGTAAAGTGCCACGTTTTTCACACCTTCTCCATACTTTTTTTTTCAGATTTTTTTAGTATGTTTAACATTTGTGAGATGACAGCCTTTTTGTATCTCAAACTGGATGCTTCAGGATTTGTAGGGAGGGGCTGGTGGTATTCACGTTTTCTTGACAGAGAAAGTTTGTGCCTAAAGGGCTCCTTTATGTTGGGAATGGTCTAAACCCTTGCAGGCGGACCTGTCAGGATGCACTGGGTTGTTTGCCTCCATTTTCAACCTCCAAAAGTAACAGGTAGTTAATGTTACTGGAGCATACCACAGCGAGAGCAGAAACGTCTCGTGACAACTTTTCAGCTACATTATCTTGCTTCTCAACTGTCTTGTCTTTCTAAAACCACTCTGAAGATATCAACAGTTTTTTTTTCAACAGCTATATTATGCATAGGATGCACATACACAGAGAGACAGGCACATACACACACACAAGTGTGGGTGTGCACACACATATACAAACCAACACAACTTTGGAAGTAGAATCTCTCCCAAAGAAAGACTGAACTATTTGAAGTGGGGTGGCTTTTCCAATACCCAGTTTGGCATAACTCATGGAGAAAAGCAAAACTAATGGATAGATTAGAAGTTGTCCATGAACACTTGACATAGGCTCCTGATTTTATTTTCCTCTTTTTCCCAGAAGATTTGCAGAATTTACAAAAAGAGATTAGCTCTGCACCTTCCACCCCTCCTGCCTACCCCAGCGACTCAAGCAATGAAGGATTTAGGCAGATTTACTTCAGTAAACACCTTTGGACACTTGGGGGGAAAGTGGGAGTCTGTTTGAAAAGGAGGCTTTTGTTAAGTGAGGTGCAAGGATAATGCTTTACCAGGCAGCTGTGATATTAACCTACCCAGTAACGTGGGAGGACTCATTAACTCTTTGAGTGCCTGGCACTTTTGGCTCAGCAAATGAAACCCTGGCCCTCCAAAGACACTCGGAATTCTGGCTCTAGTAGTTTATTATTCAGACAAGTCTTGTAGACGTGAAAACTGTTCAAGCTTTTAAAACAATGTGGTTTAATTAGATGAGGTGGACTTACATTGCTCATAAGCCCTCCAAATGGTGGTTTATAATTGGCAAGAAAAAAAAAGATAGAAAAAAGGAATCAAGACAGCACATTAAAAATTCCAGGAAATATCTTTAGAAAAGCTATTTTCATTTCTAGCTTTTAAAGTATTAGACTGCGTTCGCTGGAGGGAATGAAGCACTGGGCCCTCTCGCCTTACTATAAAAGACACCCGAAGTTTGGGATGAAGAAAGGGCTTCAACCTGAAAAGCTGTAAGAGGCCAATGAGACGGTGACATTATATCAGCCTTGGCATCTTTTGGAGGCGGATGTCTTGCCTATCTGTCAGAGTGGAGAGGTCATGTGAAGCTCAGAGTCAGGGCCTCAGGCTGTCAGTCTGTTACCAACTTGAGACTTTCCAAAGGAAGCAGAGAGGGTTGTTTTTTGTTTTTTTTTTGTTTTTTGTTTTTTTTTTTTTTGAGGAAGGAGTTAATGGTTTATTTTTTAAATTTTTGGTTGGGCACAAGAATAACTTTACAGGTGTTGCATTTGGACTTAAATAAGATCACCTTATTTAGTTTCAAAAAAGAGTGTAGGTGTCGCCGTTGGAGCAACCATAAATGTGTGAGAAAGTAAAGGGTATGAGACAAGACAGCACTAAAGGTGTTTGCTATGTTGTTACACCGTGTGTCAGGCTGCAGGCTCCCTTCGTCACAGCCTCCTGGTGATTTGACAGTGCAGATCCTCTTCCCTTCTAGGTGAGACAGCATTTTTAACTGGAGTTATAAATATGGTTGGTACACCCTTCCAGTTGCACCCTGTCACCCAGATCCCTGAATCCTAGTGGAAATAACATGCGCTGAGACACAATGAACAAACACCCGTAGACAAGGGGGCCGTGGGCTAGGGGCCCCCACGGGCAGTGCCACATCACAGTGGCCAGCATTGACTGTTGTCTGGCAAGAAGATCTTCTGCCAAATCATCCAATAATTAAGTTTTATGTTATTTGTAGGAACGGCCAAGCATGCAGTATTCCTTTTCAAATCAAAGGGAGGCTTAAAATTACTTTTTGAACACTTTCAGACCACGGTCAGGTCACAGTTTGGGGGCTGAATTAAAATGATCTCATTCATGATCTAATTGAGGTTGGCAAAACCTTAGCAGTAACAGGAGTACATAAATATAAATCAAAGACCAAAATTTAGCAAATCATATCATTTGCTAGAAATCTGCTCATGAATTATTCTCCAATTGCCAACCCAGAAGTTAAACTTTGTCTCTCCTCAGCAACAGTCACTGTGCATATTTTTTCAAGCTTCTGACAGAAAAGTTAGAGGCTGCAAATTGAAAGGAGAAGAAAAATGATCAGTGTTTCATCAGATACTGTGTGCTTGTGACCCAAAAGAGTGCGAGTTGATAAAGCCATGCACAGTGATGTGAGTACTACAGTTAGGGGAGACATTAATATGGGCTTTTCAAAACCAGACTCAGAAGAGCAAGTGGCTCAGACACATAGGGTAGAGGGGAGAAGACCCAACTAGAAGGATCTGATTGAACTTGGCTTTCATTTTTCACTTGAGGAATGTAATTGTCATAAAGATTCACGATCGTTTACAAATGTAATTCTATGGCTGAGCTGAGGTGAAGTGCTGAGACTTGAAGTTGTCGTTACAATTAGAAGATAACACAGAACTGTTAGTGTGCATATTGTAGTCACCTTCCTCTTAAAGTAACATTGCTATAAATTAAGGCTCCAGATAACTTTCCTATTGTCTGTCCTGTGGGGGTAAATATCATATGCTATTGTATCTAAACCATTTGAAGGTGCTCTTTATTTTTCTTAGTTTCTGTGTATTCTTTCACCTTAATCTTCCCAGACACTCCACTATACATTTGAAGAGGTATTTCTTAACATGAATGTTTTGAAGTTCAAAACTTACATCCCACTGAAATGAAGATATTATTTCAATCAAACAGAATTGATTAATTTATCCAACTATATTTGTATGAAGGTGTATTTTTAAATCTTCAAGATATAGATGAAACATTTTAAAACAATCTCAGGTGATAGAGAGATAAATGACTATATTATTCTGGAAATAAATAATTATCGTTAATGATTTGCTCTGACAAAGAGATAAGCATATTCTAGATGAAAACCTGTAATGAATGCCTCTGAGGTAGTTCACATTGCTGATATGACAGCCTGGTGTTGGTTTTTATTCTTTATACACTGCTTCATACTTCTTTTTATAATTATACTTAGAAAAGAAAGGTGCTCCTGACAAGGAGGTAGCTATCTTCTCCCCCAAACAAGAAGTAATAAGTAACAGATCAGCAAATTAAAACATCACATTATGTGAGATCTGAGAGTTTTTACTCTCACACATGAGTGAGTAAATTTCAAGGAATTCAGTGTCCACATGATCTATGAGTGTAGCCTATAGCTTTCACTGTTCCTTAGTTTAAATTGTATTTATATTGTCTCACATATCCCAGTAACTGCAATCAAGGAAACTTTGCAATTTGCCTATTCTTGGAAGTACGTAAGTTTCTATTTTAGACACCAAGCACATCAATGGAAATGTTTCACATCATGAGATTTCTCAGTTTTAGGAGGTGAGGTTTACATATAAAGAACTCACAAAGCTGTGCTTTCATAATAAATAGACCCATTAAGAGGGAACTATCTTAAAGCAAAATGGTTGTCTTCTGAAGATTTTCCATCACCTTTGCTCTGTGGATGAGATGTAGAAAACTACCTGCAGCCCACAGGTACACACTCTCACACGTGTACACACACTGATGCGTACTAGGCCCCAAATTCTGGTGTACTTTTTCTCTTTTGTCTTCAATACAACTTTCTCCCTTGTGATAGAGGTATATTTAAATAGAGAGGAGAGGTAAACAATTAATATAAACTCTTGCAGTGGGACTTATGTGGGGTGGGGTGGGAAGCGTTCTCTATACCACATGACCATTACAAAACTTACTGGTACCCATTAACCTAAGCTTAATATTTAGGATAAATTGCTAGCTTTGTGCTTTTAAACTGTTTTTTTTTTCTTTAATATTACGAACCTTAACACAGATTGTCCTAAATTGATTGCAAATTATTATGGTTTTCAAAATAGCATTCTGGAGTTCTGACTAAAGCCAGCAGACTTTAGAGGACTGTTTACAATATTTAGGAGAAAAGAAGATGAAGGGCGTTCAGTACTGAGCTGTACACTTAGACATGTGTAGAGTTTTATCCATGTGTGAAGTGGGAGGTAGCTTTGCCCAGGGAGACTCAGACCACAGGCGGTTTGTGCCAGTAGGTGCTGTGAAAGGGCTTCTGGCCACAGTGTTTTTGTGCTGTCAAACTGCTGTGTTCACCAAACACCTCCTCTGGGACATAGTGATAAATTCAGAGACAGGCTGGCTTCAACCAGTCTCAGCCACACCCCTACGACCACCCCCCGCCCCTCCCCCAGACCTGAGATTGACAGTGTAGGGGAAGTGGACAAGGTTTTTCAAGGTGTCAGTAGTGACTAATTCTTGGTACTTCCCAAGCCTATGTATGAATCAGTACTCTAGGACTGAAGGCAGAGTCCTTCTGGAAGGCTTTATCTGGCCGTTTTAAATGGAACTGGACCGAGCTTCTAAACTTTTGCCAACTTGAACTTTTTCCACCTTCACTTAATCATTTGAAAAACTGCTCGCTTTCCTGGTCTTTCCCTGGTCACTTGAGTTTGATTTTTCTCATGTTCAAGCAATTGCACTGTGTAACACAAAACAAAAATTTATCTTAAAAAAAAATAAATCCAAACATGATTCCCTCCTACTTTCTACTTTCTAGACTTCTTTTAGGGACAGCATTTGACATGTAGTCAACAGATATGTTTTCTTCCCTCTGTTGGAGCCATTATTCTGACTAAAACGTGTTTCCTGGTGCCTTTGTGTGCTTCTTCCCCCTGACATTAAATGAATTTCCATCTTCTACTTCTGTATTCTCTAAGAAATAGATAAACCATTATATTTTTTCCCTGCTCATATTTTAAAGTGGGGATCCTGACAGCAGGCGGATTATTGCACTTTATGTTTTAGAGCATGTTTGCTGTTGCTGGTTACAGCAACACTTATCATAAGACAGCAAGAAAAGAGTAGTCCCTGGTAATTAAAGTAATGAAATATTCATTTACTCTACCTTTTCTGTAGTCTTACAAATTAGGCTGCTACATTTAATGCCTGCACTGCCTCTGTTTTTATTATAATGGCAGCTTTCGCATCTGCAATTAGGACTAATTCTGACAGTTACAATTTCTGAGGGATGGTAAACAGTGAACGAGATGTGCCGCGGAGGTATTACACGTGAAAAGCCCTTGTCTCTTTAACCTTGTTGGGTTTTTTTTCTCTCAGAGGTTACCTTTTCCCGATGGTGCAAAATCGACTTGACATAACTGTTCATCAGTTTCAGGGTTTTCCCTGGAGGTATTTGCATCAAATCAGCCCAGTCAAGCTTCAAGTTGAAATTGGCAGGCCAGAAACTCACAGGGTAGAGACTGGAAAAGAGACAGCCCGAGTCCAGGCAGCAGACTGACAGAGGCAGGGAGAGACAGAGAGGGGAGAGGCTGAGAGCCTTCAACTTCAGGGTTCTGAGAGCTCAGCTGCTGCTGGACCATCTTGGTTGCAGGGGCTCCTGGAGGATCTGGAAAGATGGAGATTCAAACCCCTCCAGCTAGTTCCCACCGCTAGGGCTCCCAGCCCTGCTCCGTTGTACTTGCTCACTCTGATTGGATGCCTGAAGAGCAGTGAGCACACTTAATTAAAAGGAAGGAAAGTTCTGAGGCACCTCCCCAGCATTTATTAAAGCTCGAAAGCCAAATCTCATGATCAGTGTTACAGAAGGAAAATAAGAAGGTTTGGGCTCCCCACCCCCTTAATTGTTAACTTGTAGGGAAGCGAACAGCCCTGCTCTTTAGCAGGTTTGCTTTATCTGAGTTTCTCTCCCCAAGCAGATTAAATGTTCACAGAGATCAGAGCTCAGGAGGCTGTAAACTCAAAAGCTAATGCATTTTGGTCAACCAAAACAGCCACGTAGCAAACACTACATCTAAAGAGATCTGTCTGGGTTGCAGTTCCTACTTGTCAAATAATGCTCTCCTGTCCTGATAATAAGAATGTTTCCTTGGTCGTTTAAAGGCCAAAAAGAAAAAAAAAAGTGACAAAAATCTTAAAATAGTGATGAAATTCAACTTTTATTTTGCTACCGAGAATATCACTTTAAGAAAAATTCTTTGATTGCAAAACTTTTATAATTGCTTCCACAACAAAACAAACATGAAAAGGGCTTCCTTTGCCTGAATACATTTTTCTCCTCCTTTTTTGTCTTTAAAAAACACACAACCTTTTTTTTTTTTTTGGCATTTCTTTCTTACATCTTCCAAGTTTGGTGTGGGGGGGGTGGAGGCTGGTGTTCTTTACTATGATTTCAAATCCTCCTCACTTTTCAACGAGACTTGGGGGTCGAATAAGCTCTTGCTTTCAAACCGTCTTCAAGCTCTGTGTATGACAGGCGTTGGCTGATCTGCTGATGCCCATTCGACAGGCACTGTTGAACTAAAGTGGTGTGACGGCACAGTTTTGTTAAGCTGTGAACAAAGGGCTGGAGATGCCTTGCTGGCATCACCCATGTGCATATTGGCCTTGTCACAGTTTTGCTTGATTTAATGCTCTGTTTATTCCTAGATATTAAAACTTAAATTCCGAACAATGTTTCAAACACTACATACCAACTTTATTTTAAAAGCTTTCACTTTGAAGACCCTGGGGTCCATTTGCTTGTCCAGTTCCTTTGCAGGCCAATATTAAAACACAGCTTTGGAGCTAGATTGCCACTAGCCTCTTAGCTGTTATCCATTTAAAAATGGGATTCCAGTCTTTAAAAGTCTTATTAGGGCAAAAGATTTATTTTTCTTTGATCATTGGCTGAAAATCATTATTTATTTCCAACACTGGACTCTGCCATGGAGTCCTAAGGCGACTTTAACTTGTGCGTGTGTACACACTGCAATGTGAACTTTAAAAAAGAGACATTCTGTAAAGGATAATAATAAAAGAAGTCATTTACAAATACCTGTAAGAGTAGGCATATGTCCACTGGCTGGGAAAAAAAATATTCAGAGAGTTTGTATTAAAGGGATTCCTAGTTAAGAAATAGCAGAAAAATTAGGACTGAGATGTAAAAATACAATTGTGTCTGTAAAAATCCCTGTCCCACACACAACAGCCAACCCTTCAAAAGAAACCTTAAGTCTGCTACTAAATTTAGATTCCGGGGTCCGGTTGAATGGGTCTTGAGTTTTATCTTTGCCGGGTTTTTGTTCCCCTTCTGCCTCTTTTTTTCCTCTCTTCAGGTTTGCTTCAAGTGTTTGCTGAGAGATTAGTTAGCAAGTTTATATTGAGAGGTAGCCATGGGAAGCAGCTCTCTGCTTGAAGGAACGCACAGTGGGTCAGAGTGTAAGATACTGGGAGCTGAGTCTGACTCAGCCTGGGATCAGGTACTTCATTTTCTCTCCAAGACAAATTGCTCCTTGACAGGTTGGTGGGATGGCATCTCTCAGCAGGAACACAGATGTTACCACTTCCAGAAACTTCCAAACAACCATTATTGTGGGAACAACTTTATGAAAAAAAAAAAAGTTCAAGTCTATTGCCAGAACACTCCCTCTTCATTATTAAAGGGGCTATCATTTGAGATATTCAGGGTTAATTTTACCTTCATTCATTCATAAAACTGCATCTTTCTACAGAGCTGTTATGAAGGTGGGGAAGGTGGCAAAGGATAAACATTCAGCTGCCAACAAGAGGGGGACTGCACTCAAAATCTGTCCTTTGATCTCTAAGCAAAGACACAAAGATATCTCACCTGACCTAAGCATGCTGTCTTTCACAGTGACGGAGTACCTGGCCAAAAGGGTTTGCCCTTCTATCTACCTTTTCTCAGCAGTAGTTTGGGTCAGTGTTCATTTATATAAAATAATGCTTACAGCCACAATGATGTAACTAGGGATGCCCAGGCAAGAGTAAGTTGCTAGGATTTGTATTATAGCATCTTACATGGGGCATAGCTTGTAGGACATTCTGTGGTCTGTCTCTTAGCTTCCTCACAGATTTCAGTGTGCAGATCCATAGGCATGAACATGACTTAGACATGTAATCTCAAGCTACCAAATGATTAGGCATTCTCATATATGAATAGGACAGATTCTTACTGAATACACAAAGTGAATTTTGGCATCAGGTTTGGCGTTTCCTATTAATACTTTGTTAGCAACTATTTATAAAGAGATAGACAAACAGAAGTTGATCCAAATAGTCCTCCTGCCCCAACCTCATCCTGCCAACTCATATCTTAATCATTCTATCTTTAAATTGCTCTAAATGAAGCCATGATCCCAGCTATGTTTTGTAACAAGCACATGGCTAGGGCCAATGTGACATCTCACTTTTTAATGAACTGTCCCTGTTTAGGATCTTCTAAGGAATGGAGTCCAAAGCACAAGATGAAGAGATCTCGTAAATAGTTTCCTTTGAACAGCCACAATTGCTTACATGGCCTTTCCCCCTTTTCCAGGCAGGCAGAAATGGCCTTGCCCAAAGCTTGTCCAATTGAGCACATTTCAGAAATATTTCACAGGATGCTTGGAGGGAGGACACCAGCCCTAGGCTACCGATGATGTGTAATAATTGAGAATGTCCCTGAGATTGGGAGTGGTAGGAGGCTAATCTGGGATATCCCAGGAGAGATTTCTTACTCGTGGGAGAATAGAAAGCATAGATCTTCTAGCTGTCAATTAGCATAAGGTTTCATAAGCAAGTACCCATGGCTCTTCCTCTGTCCCATTCCTAGCTAAATGAGGAGCAAGCTGTCCTTTACATGAATATGACCTTGGAATTTATCTGCACTGAGGTGCAGCTTTAATGGTCTGCATCTGCAAGCTAGGAGCATGAATGTGATCTTATTTTATCACAGTGTAGCAATGAGATAGACCAGCGCATCCTGCCTGGGTGACAGGAACAATCCTGCCCTTTCCAGAGCAACAACTCTCTCTCTCTCTCTCTCTCTCTCTCTCTCTCTCTCTCTCTCTCTCTCTCTCTCTCTCTCTCTCTTTCTCTCTTTCGCTCTCTCATCATTGTTTCATTACCTCACTTGTATGCTTCTTGTGATATAGATATGAGTGAGTTGTGCAAGCTTCAGACTTGCCAGCCCCCAGCTCCCAGGCTTAGTACAAAGTAATTCATAAACTTACCGTATTAGACTATCAGATCGAAACCAAGGGTTTCTACTGGTGGTAGAATTGGAAAGCCCATTGTTTTGATTATCATTTCATCAGCCCCAACTGATGCTAGTATGCTCAAGGAAAACATACTTCAGTTACAGTTGATTTTCAGATTCCAAAATGGTGCTGCAAAGCCTGTGCATCTCTAATTATATTTTATGCTAGGCTGTGCAATACCAAAATATACGCCACAGCAATCAGTGAGTGAACAGTATCAATCAATTTGTAAACAGATGAAGTCACTCATTCCCAAACTGGTTTTCCAAAAACAATTACTAAATTACAATAGAAAAAAATTGTACAGTTACTGTATTTGTGTGCTGTGTTACAATCAACATACCAGGGAAACAAAACAATTTAATGCAGAAAAATCATCATTCATCTACATTATAATTGCTTCTTTTTCACATCTACAGGGCGGTTAATTAAAATTGTGATTAAATGCGGTCGCGCTGCCTAAGATGTCTTGCCCAAAACAGGTGGTACAGAATTTAAAAGTAAAAAAAATGTAATTAGCATTGGAAATTGAGAAATTGCCTGTAAGAATCAGTGTTAATTTCAGTCAGTGATGAGGTAATTTATAAATGAATGCAGTGGAGACCGTGCAAATGCACAATTGCCTTCCTTGCCATTCTTAGCATTCTCAGCATGCAGGTGAAAATGTTTTCAAAATATTGAGGTAATTTGAAAATCAATCCATGCATTCTGTATCTTTTTCCTCCCATTTGTACCAAATGCTGAACCAATGCTGTCATAGACGGAACAATCCATCAGTTTCTTTTTTCTTTTCATTTTCTATACTGCACATTTTTAGACCCGAGGTGTAGGAAATGCAACCACATGAAAATTTGTGGAGCTGGGATTGTTAAACGAATTAAAACTGTGCACCTGAAGTTTTGAACATTGTGAATTCCTGCAGGGGGATCTTTTCACAGTACCAGGAGTGCAGACAGAAAGACCATTAACCAACCCAATAAATACTTGAAACTTCATTTTTAAGGTTTAAAGAAGAAACAGAAAATTACAAAAGGCTGATATTTCCCCTAAATTTTTCATCTTTATTATTCCACCTATAAACCTCTGATAGTAATAGTTATTACACGAAACAATTGTTCCAGACCTGAACTCTTGCTTATTAATATTATTCTTTTTTAACAAAGATAATGCTTTTTAACCGAGCATATAAACAATATATTTCAAGCATTCTCTTGACACATGAGTAAATTGGAGCCTCGATGCTATTTAAAATTATTTCTATTTATACTATGTCTAGATGTTATTTAAAAATTTCTTCAAATTACGTTGTTAAAATAAGAAAGACTAAGCCTTTAAATTTTCTTCCTAATGCAAGAAATTTAATTCTTGTGTACTTATCCTGACCCTCTGAACAATACAAATTAAAATATTTACATAATGCATCAAGAATATGGGTCCACGAGTCTGGCTGGACCATTGGAACTGAGAGAGAGTGGGCTCTTTGGGCATCCTCTCTGCATCATGATCTGTCCCGCCACCTAAAGCTCATCCCAAGGGTGTGTTAACTGTTACAGATCATGGATTCTACACGAGTCTTTGGTGTTTTAGGGAGAAGTCTATGATTTCACTCTGAAGACATTCTCTGGGTAGCCCTGAAACTTTGGGAGAAGGGATGAAAAATAAGAAGGAAGGCCTGGTATCAGGCCTTCTCTGTTGGTCTTCCTCATCATTTTAGGACACAAATGAAATGTACAGTCTAGAGGTGACACATCAGCTGGTTGTTCCAAGTGGCATGCCATCATTTCCCCTGTATTTAAGTCTGTTTCCCATCTAGTATCACAGGTAGAAATAAAATGAAACCTGTAAGTGGAGGCATCTGAAAGGTGACCAGTTAACTCCAAGCTACTCAGCTGTGCACCAGCTCTTTCTTACCTCCCACAATCGCTGAGGACCACAGTTTCAGAGGACAGTTGCTATTTTACATCCAGTGAGGGCTAGGCAGATCTACTCAAAGGATGACGTTTTAGATTCCCTTCAGGACTTGCGCACAGCAGATCTACAGCCACATGGGGTTAGCTCACATTTCAGGGGACTGGTGGGGTGGGGGTTGTACTGTGTGTGCTCCAGGCTGCTCTGGTTCTGGGTTTACAAGGGGTCATAAAGGTGAGAGAATCACAGATGTCAGCAGAGCTCCAGGCCTTCCTACCCCTGGAAAAACCACAGTAGAAATATTCATGCCTCTTTCCATTTGGTCCTTAGCACCTACCAGCAGGGCCATGTGGAGTTACTTAGCTGAGAGAGCCCACCTGTCTTGTATGTGTGGCATGAGAGCATCTTTCAGACAAGCTCCTTCTGCCCAGGCTCTTCTCTTCCTAGAAAGCCATCAGCATCCCACCCAAAAGTGTCCTGGGACCTGAGTGCTCAGCAAGCTATCGTTCTTTAAAGTTCTTTTTAAGGTTTGCCATGTGAGGTAATTTGATTGATTCTACCTTTCCTAGAAAAAGCACCTCTTCACAGATTCAAGCAATAAAAATACACATTTTTTGTTCTGCTTTCTTCTCTCCTTGATTTTCTTTCTTTCTGTCATTCTTTCATTTCTTTTTCTCTTTTTTTTTTCTGAGACAGGTTCTCATGTATCCCAGGTTGCCCTTGAACTTTCAATCCTTTTGCCTCCATGTCCTAAGTTATCTGAGCTTTGCATTATGAGAAAGAAATTTGTTCTTATAAAAGCAATTGAAAAGCATGGCAGTAGGTCCTTTTAGGCTTCTGGTCTTTCATCAAGAACTGGTGGTATTCATTGTAAACTAGCACTGTACTTGGGGCAGTAGATTGAGAATCAGATGTCAAGGAGCTAATTTTTGTAGAGGGAAAGAGGCGTCCTCAAATAATGTTGAAAATGTGATCAGTACTTTGGGAAACTTTATGTCCAGAGAGAAGAGAGTACCAAGGGCAGCTGATCTGGGAGCAGATGGTTCCTGTGAGGGGCCTGTGGAGGGGAGCATTGTCATACATGTGGATTCTAGAAGTGAGATAAAGGAAGGTCCTGGGGCCTGAGGATGACATGTACATTTAGGAACTGGAAGGGCCAAAAACCCAGGCATCATCAGGTAAGATGTGTGGGACACAGAACTCACATGAAGAAATGAACTTACATTGAGTCTACCAGTGTGGACTGGAACACAGGAAGCTTCTAGTCCATTTTCCTAACTTTTATCCAGTAAATAGGTGATGGTGAGTTTGTGAACTATTTCTTAAATAACAGTGACATAATCGTATTTGTGTTTCAGTGACAGGTTCCTGGCAACTCTGAGAAAGATAATTTTATCTAACATTAATTGATTATTTTGTATCTGAGCTTAAAACTTTGTGTCATCTGACACAGCACTGTCACTAATCCTTCCAAACAGGTCCTGGTATTCTACTCTTTTTCTTACAGATGAGGAAATTAAGGCTTTCAAAGGGCATGGGTTGAGTCAGGACAAAAGCTTGTGGTTAAATGTTACTGCAATCATGGAAGTTCCAGAATTATAGGCAACAGTGAATGATCACTGACTGAAAAGACATTTGCAAAAGGAAACCCAGCAATGGAGAAAGAGAGTGAGGAAGTTTGATTCCCTGCTTCAGGATGAATCAGAGACTAAGTGGGGTGTCAGGGTTTTTCCTCCTCAAACTCCTGTTCATTCATCACCAAGTCAGTTTAAAAAGAAAATGAAAGATGCGTGTCAGTCCTTGATAAACTGACCCTAGGATGTGTTATGTCCTTGAGAGTTTGTAAAGTGATGGAAACAGGCAGCCCTTCGTTCAGACCAGGAGAGTTTTACTGACGCTGGGAACACCAGTCTTGCTGATCTAATTCGTGACATTAAGGCCTTCTCTGGCCTTATGAGAAAGCAATGAAAATAATCCCTTTGTGATGCCTATTCTCCCCTTTTTCTGAATTAACTCTTCTGTTGCCTAAGACTTCCTCATCTCGGAACTTCTGAATTCTCCACACTGGCTTCCTTATCTCTGGCATCCCATGGCAAGCCCCAAAGCTGCTAACGTTTTGTAACAACTATGTGACAAATTGTTGTGCTTTTATTCATGTTGGACATCTTTGCCAGGCTGGCTTGTTGTGTTTTCTGTTTGGCTGTGTCATGGGACCAAAGGTGCCTGCCTTTGTACAGCATGTCAAATCTGGTTAACATGCAGCCATTTATCTTTAAAAACCACTGCTGCACAAAGGCAGCGGAGGGCCAGGCCACAGGGCTCCAAGCACAACCCAATTTTTCTGCATATGGGGAGCACATCGGATGGCAGACGAGATGTTTTGTGATTTGGGGAATCTCTTAGAGACAAATTGCAGAGAGCAAGTGCAGTGCAACTGGACTGCTGGGTGCCCAGTGAAGTGAGGAAAATCAGATACAGCGCAGGCTGAAAGAATGAAGCAAGAATTCATATCTCTGTGAAGAACACGCACAGTACTTTGCTCACACAGGGAGTTCACACATAGACAAAAGCACGTTTGTTTGTTATTTGCAGGGGATTCTAGGACCACAGTCGGTGTGCATATTCACACATAAGCCTTCTTTGTGCGGTTTGTCCTGGTGGGTGTGCCCACACGTGAACATACAAATGTGCTTGTCTGAGAAGGCAGTTTGCTGATACTGATTGGAGGTATGGGAAAGGCCTCTTAGTTCACTGAGGCATTTCCCTCCTCATATCATAGGAAAAGAATCTTTGTGTCTTTTATGATTGTTTCAAGAAACAATCTCTGTGTGTTTCAGGATGTCTCAGAGCCCGTGAGTGTCAAGTGGTGCAGTGAATTATTTTTTCCCCTATGACAGCTGCAAACTTTATAACCTAATTCACTTTGGGTTTCCATTTTCTAGTTGTGGTAAGGTATCTTGGGGATGATTTTCCTTTAAATAACTAATTATCAACAAAGGAGAAAAGACAGCAATAAAAATTGCTGCATAGATTAACTGAAATGAAGAATTGACTCTGTTGGAGCAGCTAAAAGGCTTAACACAGCAAAACCATATCATTCAAACGAATTGTTAGGAATTGCATGTGCACATATATGCACATGCGATATTGTGTAATATATATATATATATATATATATATATATATATATATATATATATATATATAATGTTGAGGTTACTAGAAAAAACAGGCACAGTTTCTGACTTTGTCTCTCTTTCTTGCTCGCTTCTTCTCTTTTGAGTAAAAGACCCAAGAGATTGCCTTTCACTTTGAAAACAATCTCTAATATCAGGAAAATGCTCTGTTTGTTTATGCGTACATAATGCAAGTTTGTCCGCCTGGGAACTGCAGCAAATGGGAGAAGTATGCATGGATTTCACAGGTAACAGGATTACGTGGGCACATAATTGATCCATTTGGAGAAAAAAAATGACAGTGCTCTAAAGATGCCTAGGCTTTGGAGATGGAGTTTATGAAACAGGCATTTGTAAATTCAAAGGAATCAATATGTCAATTTTATTACATCCCAGAACCAGCTGGGCATTAAAGGAACAGTAGCCTTTAAAACATTGCACTTGTGTATTTTCACATGGCCTACCTAACTTAAAAGGCTTAGCATTTAAGAGAATGAATTTAGAGACCTCCTTTTCATTTTGGAAATTAATTTACATTGTAAAAAAGAACAATAATATGTTATTTTGTCAGTTTTCAACCCAACCATGTGTTTCAAATGTCTGCCTTGTCATTACAATTAAAGTCTATTAATAGACACAGATAATAAGTAGAATAGTCACTTTCAAGTAGGTTCGCAGTCAGTAATTTGTTGAAATTAATATTTGCACTGTGTTTTGCCGTAGTCTAGATCTTACCTCCATAGTGATGGAAGAACACCATTACACCATTTGAGAGCTGAGATCTGGGGGTCTCACTGCATTTGCTCTGTGCAAATCTGAAACCTTCCCATTTTATTAGAGTTTTGCGTGGTTCAAAAAGACCACCCCGGGGGCTGGAGAGATGGCTCAGCGGTTAAGGCACTTGCCTCTGGTGCCTAAGGCCCTGGGTTCAATTCCCCAGGACCCACATAAGTCAGACCCACAAGGTGGTGGCCCTGGTTCTCTCTCTCTCTCTCTCTCTCTCTCTCTCTCTCTCTCTCTCTCTCTCTCTCTGTCTCTTCTCTCTCTCTCTCTGTATTTCTCTGCTTGAAAATGAATAAATAAATTTTTTTTTAAAAAGACCACGCCATTCCAAGTTAAGTTCCTAGATAACAGGATTTGAACACCATCTGTAAGAGACACAAAAGGGATGTGATGGCTTTGCAACAGTCTTCCATGTTGTACAACTGCAGATGAAATTTAGGAGCTGTTGACTGGTCCCCATAGAGGTGACACATGGCTTCTTTCTGCTCTCCCTACTGTGTGCTATCAGCTGGTACCACAAAGGTGAGCTGCTTTGCTGTTCAGTGGTCTCATTTTACTGCTCAGACTCCTCCTCTGTCTCTTGATCGATTTGCTTAGACCAAATGGAGTTGCATTCTTTCTCCCTCCAGGAAGCAAAGAATTCCATACAAAAAAAAAAAAAAAGGTACAAAATTCAGACCCACACATATCTACAGATGCATCCTTCAGATTTGGCTGTATACTTTCCATGAGTCCTTGAGTGTTTCTTAACCTGGGCTGTATTTCTCACACATGGATGAAAGGGCACCCCATATTTACAGAGTCATTGCAGAGATGAGCAAAATTCTAAGGGCAAGGTCTGGACCTTAGTAGATGCTTGGTGAATTCTGATTCTAGTTCAAGGTGTGACTTATCAGGCTGCCAGGACTCTACCAGTGGGATACCTCAGTTTCTGGGCTTTGATGAAACACTTGGAAAAAAGGAAAATAATAACCTTAGCCAGAATATTTATTTATTTTTGGTTTTTGGAAGAGATAGAAAGAAGGAAAAAAGAAAAAAAAACAAAAGGAAGGAAGGAAAGAAGAAAGGAAGGAAGGAAGGAAGGAAGGGGAAGAAAGGAAAAAGGGAAGGAAAAGGAATGAAGGCATGCCAACAGTGGTAGGCATGCTTTTTTCCTCTGCATTTCAAGGAAGTGTGCATGGTATACATGGTACTTTTT
The DNA here is from genome assembly GCA_004024765.1 of Zapus hudsonius. Taxonomy (NCBI): domain Eukaryota; kingdom Metazoa; phylum Chordata; class Mammalia; order Rodentia; family Dipodidae; genus Zapus; species Zapus hudsonius. Next base: position 83,232 of record PVHP010001778.1, on the reverse strand, counting down.
CTTTTAGAAGCACCACGCTCCAAAAACATTCCTCAAATAATATATTCTGTGCTAATCTTTATCACAGCACTTATAATACCTGCTTCCTATTTGTCTCCCCACAAATGGGCAAATGCCTTGAGGACAAGCTTGCCTGTCCCTTATCACCAGGGACTAACTCAGCACAGGACACACTGAGGCTGTACTAAAGAAGCAGGTACAGTCGAGATTTAGAATACATTACAATAGCCAGAAATCAAAGCTTTTGCTGACTTTATGCTAGATACTTATAACTATCATATTAACAATTTCTTGAAATCTACTTTGTGTCAACTATACCATTTTGAATATTTGGATTTTTTTTAGTTTGTATTTAAATTTTCTTTCACTCTCCCTCTCTCCCTGTTTGCCTCCCTCCCTCCCTCCCTCTCTCAAAAAAACCTTGGATACCTGTGGGTCAGGGAGGAGGACAGCGTGCGGGTCCTCAAAAGAGCTCAAATTTGGTTACAACTTTCATACCACCATGTGCCCAGGACAAGTTGCTCAACTGGTCTCTGTGTGTCATGACCTAGGGTTGTTGTGAGTCATAGTAGTGATAGGTCGAGTGCCAAGCACACAGTGCTCTGTGAACCCTCTCCTGTTCTTCCTCCTTTAATGGCGTCCCCTTTGCTCCACTGGTCGACGATTGCCAGTCACCATGTAATACTGTCCATAGGTATCTTCCTCCAGCTCCAAATTTCATTTTGAAAATTGGCCTCTTCTCGGGGAAATGAGCAGGCAGAATTGTGTGTGCTATTTTCTGCCTAATCTGACTGTCTCTTTGTTCCCATCATCCTGTTTAGGAAGGCACTTTGGTGTTTTGCAAGCCTTTACCACCATCCTGTGCTGGGCTCTCTTAGATTTCTCTTTCTCCGTGACCCTTTAGACACCCCAGAAACGAAGATGCACCGAGGTCTCTTTTTCCCATACATTTGCCATGCATCTGTGTGGATCGGTAGTTAATAGAGTCAATTAAAACACTTTGTTTGATCCTGCTTGTCCCAGAATTATTCAAAATCTACAGTTACAAAATGTAAAGAAGGTTGTCCAAATATAGTACTACATAATGAGGCTCCCTGTTGGTAGTATATAAAGCAATTTAGAGTATAGCTTCAAATTCTAATGAAGATCATTTTAAATCTTGCACTGAATAGTGAATTTAAAATTCTCATGTTCTCCATAAGTATATGAAGGGGCATGTAAATACCATAAGTGAATTAATTACCGCCTGAAGTTGGTTAGGCCTGTGTGGAGCCAAACTTTATTCTTGAACTTACACTTCCCTCCCAAGGTTTTCTAAACCGTTTTCTCTCTGCTGAGTTGTGAGTGCCTATTCAATTGTGGAAGACATAGAACGAAGGCATCTTTTTTTGCATGGATTCAATGGCTCCATCTCAGAGACTGAAACAGCGCCATACACATACAGCGCCTGAAGTTTGTGATGCAGAAAGGAGATGTGTATTGTTTAAAACATCAAAACCCAAAAATGTGTTCTTCCCTGTCGCCACTCTTTCCCCGTTGATAGTATGTTTCTTTCTCTGAGAAAACACGAAGGGCATTTCTATCTCTTGCTTAGGTTTTGGTGACAAGATGAGACCATTGAAGTTAGTGGACAACTTTTCTGAGCAGATTCTTTGGAAGTAACCCCTAGGAGGTTGGAAATGGAAGTGGTCGACTGATGGTGCCCACATGGCTCCCACCCCAGGTCCTTCAGAGACTCCATAATTTCGACGGAAGGGCCAGAGGCCCTGCCAATCTGCGCACATCATTGGCATGGTAGACCATAACAGCTTCTCCTGAGCCGTTCCGGTCCACGGTGTCAATGCGCACTGAGGGAGTCCTCAATGCACGGATCATTGACACGGCACTACATAACGGCTCCTTAGCAGCCATTATTGGGTATCAAGTCAATGCATACTCAGGGAGCCTTTAGCGTACAGGCCTGCACAAGCAGACACATTCCGAATACTAAAATTCCTTAGGAAAATTAGTCATTGCCCATGTGTGATAGCTCTTTTCCATTTTGAATTTTAACCATTTTGGGGAAGAGGAGAAAAGGAAAAATACCAGATTAGGCCAAAAACTTAAAAAAAAAAAAAGTCTTTTAAAAACTAGTGTGTAAAGCCGGGTGTGGTGGCACACGCTTTTAATCCCAGCACTTGGGAGGCAGAGGTAGGAGGATCACCATGAGTTCAAGGCCACCCTGAGACTACAGAGTGAATTCCAGGTCAGCCTGGGCTAGTGGGACCTACCTCGGAAAAAAAACAAACAAACAAACAAAAAACTGGTGTGTAAACTGTAAGGGTGGAGCAGGCATGGGGGAGGATGAGTTTACAATTCTGTATTTCTTTGCATGCCAAGCTATAGGAAGCACACCACGTTCACTCAGGGTCTTTTCATGAGAGGTACATTACAAACAGCTTTGTTTTGTGGTTCAGAAGAAAAACTCAGAAAATGCAGTGAAAATGATGACCAGCTTCTCATTATAAAATAAGAGTAGTTTCATCTCACTGGAGGAGCCTTACAGAACTGTGCCCATCAGAATCCTACATTTTATCATGGTATGGTAACCTCTTCAATTTGGGGTTACTCCAGGCTTTTAATAAATGACGTACTGAGAATCAGAATGCTGATGGAGAGTGACATGAAGAACGGTGCAGTGACTGTACACTTCTGTCAGGTGGCAGGCTCTCTCTCGCATCTCATTTAAGGTTCTGAGCAGCCTCATAAGCTAGGCTGAGTCAAGTTGGTTTCTTGTAACAGTTAAGTGACTGAGTGGGGGATTTGAACTAGGTGCAGCTTAAAGTCATGGTCTTTGTTGCTCCTAATGTTAATCACCATTGGGGAACTGGATTTTTATTTAGAATATCCACCCCACTGTCTGTGTAATGGTCAGGAAACTGAGGCAGAGTAGTTGAAGTAATTCCTCCAAATAATGAGGCAGTCAATTACAGAATGCAACAAGAGGCGAAAGGACCCTTCTCTCTCACAATATGTTAACCGCAAACAAGATGGGGGGAAATCAGAGCCTCTATTAGAAGGAATGTCCACCGTTGCCATCACTCTACAAAGATTCCCTTGCTCCACATCAAAATGGTGTGAGTTTGCTGTTGTTGATATTTTTCCCCTTTTGTGTTCTGCTTACTGACTGACATCTGGTATCGTGCTAAGCAGGTGTTCCTGTGTAAACGAACGTGCCCTGTTTGTGTTTCGCCATCCTCGCTGCTGCGCCCCCAAATGAGCAGCGTGATTAAGAATCCTGTAAATTTTTGAAAGGAAACGGATGGTTACCCTTCTAGAACATAATTACACCGTTCCAACATCCGCAGCTCACTGCTGCAGCAGAGTTGGAGAACAGCAGAAATTAATAATATATAATAGCATCATTCTCGTAATTTATAAATGAAATAGAGAGGAGATTCTGCTGATATGCATTTTCCCCTTAATTCTCAAAGACAAAGTATAGATTAGAATTTTAGTGGGGTGAAACCTAGCCAGCCAGCAGTCTCTTACTAGGTGCCTGATTCATGACAGGGGTGTTTTATTTATTTATTTATTTATTATTTATTTATTTATATTTTAATTTTTTTGCTGAGGGAAAGCGCTAATATCTTTTATTAGGCCCAAGAAAAAAATGAATAAATAAGGCCCTCTACACTGCATAAAATGGGTCTGAAAAAAATCTTTATGGATTGTGTGTCTACTGTGTTTGAAAAAGGAATTATTACGTTAAGATTTCAATGTATGCTGACTTTTTCTTTCTGACATTTTAATAACATACCAGCATAGGTCAACCCCTCTGAGGAAAGAGAGACCTGATCAGTTAAAGATGTGGTCCTACAAGAACTCACACTTGAAAAGCTGTGGAGGTTTAGAGATCTGCTGCACAATGCGGATAGAGTTAGCGCTGTGTGACACTGAATAGAGAGAAATTCGAGATATGTATGTCACTACAATAAAAAAGCACTTATGTCTTTCCAACATTATTTTGCACCCTGTGAATGTGCCAATAAGACTTATTACAGATCTTTAGAGTAAGAGAATCAACGCTTTTAATCCCATCTTTAAACTGAGGCTAGAAAAATAATGCAACATTCAGAAGAGGCAAATAATGTGTTAAAAAAGGTTTATTTCTGTCTACTAGAGGATAATTAAAAATTTAAATATCTTTTCTTTCTTAAGTGGACATGGGTAAGTTGTCTGAGAAATGGATGGACTTGATTGTGGAGTGTTTGTCCCCCATATCCCAAACACACACACACACACACACACACACACACACACACACACACACATACACACATGCATACACACACACATACACATACACACACATGTACACACACACATGCGCGCACACACAAAATTACCCTTAAGAAAAAGAATATCTGTAGCTTTCAAATAGTGCTATTAGGGCACTTTTCCCTCCTTAATACCTAAGAATGACACTATATCCCAAACAAAGTCAACACAAATTTTCTTGTTTTAATTAACTTTAGAGAACATGAAAATACTATTTGCCTTTCTAGAGCAGCATGTCCATTTAAGAATCTTATTCATTTAAGCACTATTCATTTAAAGGTCCCCTTGAGTATTACTCTTTGTTTTGATTTGGTTCAGAGAAAATAAATTCATTGAATAGATTTATTTCATTAATAGGTATTTATTTAAGTGAGTTCCACTGTATTTAAATCTCCAAACAGTTTCCATTTATTTCTTTAGCTCACTTGCTTCATGTTGACTAATTTTAATACGCCTAAGGTGCCTAGGGTCTTATTGAGTGTTTCGTTTGATCAATATGGTTAAATTAAAATTGTGCAAAATATAAGCAAATGTTCTCTAACACACAGAAATGTGCTGTGCACCAAACATTGATTGGTGTGCTATGGGCATGGACCTGTGGTCCTGAGGGAGCCTCTGAGCTACCTGGATACTGCCAGGGCTTCTTGAACATTCTGTGGCTGTCGACACTAGTGGCCTTCTTCCTTGTGGTTCTAGGCCCCAGCTTAGACCAGGGAGAAGAAAGACATTCATGTCAAGTATCTCATCTTGTGAGTTAGTGGAAAGCAGCTTATGAAGCTCAGAGTGAAATCCTTTATAAAGAAAAAAAGAATAATGATTTATATTCTTTAAAAAATTTCAGTTTTGCCCATTGATGACATGCTCTAGGCCGTAAAGGAATGCAAACTCCAGCTCTCTTCCATGGAATAACTTTATTTCATTGTATTTATTCTTCCATTAACCACTTGGTGAGCTTGTGTTTTTGTATCTTTGGTTTTTTCCTCTAAGTCCTTGCTTGTAAAGTTTGATTTGGAAAATTACCAAAAAAAAAAAAAAAAAAAAAAAAAAAAAAAAAAAAAAAGAAAAATCAAACTAATTTCTGAAGTATACCCAAGATCAGCCTTGCCATTAGTCCTGCACTTGAAAACCTATATGACTTAATAGCTTCCTAGCAAGTTCATTGCTTTCTATATAATTGTAAAGCTAAATAGATAACTAAATACATTTTAGTGGATTCCTTTTAGCATGAACAAGATTGTCTTTTATTCCTTAATCGATTTTTAACCTTTCCTTTTCTCTTTATTTCCCTTTGTTGCCTCTTTTATGAGATGCAATGGGGTCAGCCTACTTAAGACTCAATGTCAGTCTACCACAATGACACAGCAATTGTCATGACGCATCATCCGCACCAGTTCGTGGCGCGTGGTACCTGTTGGGCCGTTCCCTTATTCTGCCTCTTCTGTGCTCTTTATGTCTGTTTAATCTCCTCCCTGAGTGACAGCCACCATCTCGGCCCTGGCTTTCCTTGATACCATCTCTTCTCACATGTCCAGAATATAAGTTCACATGATCAGAAGCATATCTTATCAAAGGTAAATCAGGAGTTAAAAAAAAACACCAAAAATGTTCATCTTGCAAGCAATGATGTTGTATTTAAGAAAGTCTGTTCCGTTGAGATAAAAATCAGGTTCTAGTTTAAACTGTGTAGGTTTATAAGCATAAATGGATCTGAACTTTCATATTAAATATAGTGATATTAAATATAGCGTTTTTGCTTCCTATCATTCAAGAGTATAGTCATCAGGCTGCCTGCAAAGCAAAACAGTGTTTAAGTCTTAAAATAATAAGAAATGGATACACATTCAGAAGAAATGACTTTTTATTTTTATAACGGGACTATAAAAATACTAAGGTTTCAATTTAGTTCTGTACACACTACTGTTGATAATCTCCGTGTTTTACATGTTCTGAGTTTTTGATATCAAAGGTACTGTTCTTTGTAAACAAGTGTAAGTTTATCCAGGCAGCTTCACTTACACCCTTCCCTTGTAATCAGATGTGAAAATTACACCCTCCCTTTTGGATACATGATAATTACACATTTCAACATGCAAAGAATTGTCTCTGTTTCAGTTGTTGGAATAAAAAAGCAGAGACATTCAGTAAAATATATTATTATATTAAAGATCATTTCCATAATTGTTTTTTTAGGATTTGTAATCAAACCATGATCAAGGTAGATTTAGTTTTAGAAAGAATACACATGAAAATAGAGACGGATAAAATGAATTGCTGAGTTCCACTTGAACGGTCATTCTCTTTATTTTGCAAAATGCAATTGAGAAAATATATTATCCTCTTTCTTTAAAAATACTTTCAGTATTTTCAGTATTTTGACATTTTCATTTAATATGCTGATAGAATTATCTATTTTCATGAGGAGCCCAAAACCTATTTTGGTATTTTTGTGATTATGATTATCTTCTCAAGCTTTTAATTTTTTGGCTTTTTAAGTCAAATAAAAAAAATCTTACCTCTTAGATGAGGTATCTCAAACTTCAGTCAGATTTCTAGATTCATCTAGAACGTCACTTACGTGATAAGGTAAAAATATATCTCAGCATGTATACATGGGTATAAAACAAATTGAAGTGTTGGCCTAATAGTGCAGGCCTACAATAGCACTATTTGGGAGCTTGAGGCAAGAGGATCCCAAGTTCATGGCCAGCAAGGGCTACATAGCAAGATCTTGTCTTGGGAAGAAAGGAGAAGAAACACAGATCTTTTTGGAAAATCATAAAACAATATCTATGTTTGGAGGAGAGATTTTACATTATGGATTATTTTTAAAACAAGGTTTCAGTACGTAGCCCATGCTGTCTTCCAACTAATGATCCTCCTGCCTCAGCCTCCTAGGACTGAGATTACAGTCATAGGCCATTTTTGCATGTGCCTGTTTCTGGGTCCTTTCTTGACCTGAGAAAGAAGAGAAGAGTCAGCATTGGAAGATTAAGTTATGGCTTGCTGAAAGTGCTCCTAGCAATTAGAAGTAAATACCCCAACTCTTTAGTTCTAAAAGCATTTTTTTCCTGTCAGCCAAACATTAGAATAGGTCAGTGAGGACACATATGTCCCAAAGCTACTTTTCAAAGTATCCCTATGTATTTATGTTATTAAAAAAAATCCTCCAACCCAAATTCAAATTATTACTAAAAGATAATACTAATGAACACTTACCTATATGTACCTTTCTATTTAATTTTCTTACAGGTTTTGGGATTGAATCTTGAAATTTGGGCATGTGGGACAAACCATTTAGCTTTGTACCCAGATCATACTGTCCTATTCTAAAATCATTGCATAAGCTGACATTCATATTTAATTTTCCAAAATATTTCTCTTTAGTATTTTATATAATCTTGGAAAAGGAAAATGACCAAGAATTTGACTCTTCCCATCCCTAGGCCTTGTTCAGGCAGAAACTGAGGCGATATTGGCAGAGCCAGAATTGGAACCCCAGACTTCTGACAGAACACTGTTTAGTTAATTTCTTTGTATTCTTGATATTGCGTTCCTGCCCACTGTGGGTTTTTTTTCATTATTATTTCTAGAATAAGTTGATCTCTACTCTGAAGTGTCAGGGTATCACTGTATATATCTAGAAAAACGAGTGCCAGAATAGAAATCCCAGGAGTACTGAGCAAAGAATGCTTAGTATACTTTCTGTTGTTATAACAAGATTCATGGTGCTGGTTACTTTGTAAAGACAAGGAGCTCACTTAGCATAGGGTTCTGGAGGTTTCTGGTGGTACCTGCCTTTGTTCAGCTCTAAGGATAGTGTTACAATGGTGGTGGTATGAGGGCGGGGGACATAACAAGGCAGGAAGCCAGAGGACATGGTGGGAGCAGAGTTTTTCTTCTTTTTTTTTCTCCCAGAACCTAACTGGGGTCCTATGAGAGTTACCTCATCCATTCTCAGGGGATGCTCCTATGACCTTGCACTGTGCTCCATGTTTGAAGGTGCCATCATGTCCTAGTATCACCACACTGGGAACCTAGCTGCCACCCTGTCAATCCTTGAGAGTCAAACTCAACTCATTTCCAAAACAAAGTAATGAGTTCTTCGACTCCCTGGCTGCTTTTCTCCCGAACTCAATATATATATATATATATATATATATATTGGTTTTGTCTTAGTGTGCTTCTATATTTTTCAAAGAAGAGTGAGTAGTTGCCTTTTATAGACAACTCATTCCATTTTTATAATTCCTCTATAGGCCTAGAAGAGAACTCAGGGAATGTTTCTCCTGGAATTGCCATGAGCCAGCAGGAAGTGAGTTCTCTTTACGGTTCCATTCCAATGCGCATGCTGTCTTTACATAAGGAGACAGAGTTGAGGGTTTCTAGGAAGGGATTAAAAGATATATGCTCCTGATTTGGTTGTCTATGAGTACCTTAACCCAACAACGATGGAAGATGAGCAAGGGAATTATTTGGGGTCAAGAAGTCACTTTTGTTTCAGCTAAGTGTCTTCTAGTTTCCACTTCACTGGGCTGATTCGTCTATGGACATGTTCTGATATAATAAAAAGAGCCCAGGTCCTGGTTCAGGAAGCATTGATTCCTGGCTGTGTCACCCTGCTTTTTCATCTGATGATAGCCTTGGGGGCATCCTAAACCTGTCTATGTCTAATGTACCTACTTGTAAAATGGGGAGGATAGGACAAAGGTTGAAAATTGATGGCTGCCAGGTGTGTCTTGTTTGGTTTTAAAATTGAGCAGTTACACACACACACACACACACACACACACACACACACACACATAGATGCTGGTTTCCAGTTCCTCTGGAGAACTCAGGAGGTCTGGCATCTCTGTCCCACATAGTTGCATAGAAGTAACTGCATTGGATTCCAGCAAGAAAGATGAGTCGCATCCATTATCTATTTGGCCCATGGACACATTTAATGATGACAAGCAGGAGTAGCTAAAAAAAGATGGCTTTTGAGAAAACATGAATTGTCCCCTGACTGTCTATTGAACAAACTATAAAAGGATTTTCTGTTATCCAAAAATTTGAGACTCTGAAAAAGTGTTTGCCTATTGGAAAGTTGGCCCATTCTTACTTGCTTAAACTGAAAGCATTTAAATCCTTAGTTTCTGGCTTCATACACAATGCTTTTCATGTTATAAGTAGGTTTCCAAGGTCTTTATATGTCTGTTTTGTGCATATATGATGTGTGATATATTTTGCAGAGTATAGTGGACCATGCCTATAATCTCAGTACTCAGGCGCTAGGTAAGACTCAAGAAGTATGAGTTTGGCCGGGCGTGGTGGCTCACGCCTTTAATCCTAGTACTTGGGAGGCAGAGGTAGGAGGATTGCCATGAGTTCAAGGCCAGCCTGAGAGTACATAGTGAATTCCAGGTCAGCCTGGACTAGAGCGAGACCATACCTCGAAAAACCAAAAAAAAAAAAAAAAAAAAAAAAGAAGTATGAGTTTGAGGCCAGCTCTAACTACCTAGAAAGACTATCTCACAAATTTAAAAAAGAAACCCCCCCCCACACACACACAGGCCTTGCTTAAATTCTCTCATGACTAAGAATTGAAAAACTGACTGAGAATTGTCTCCTGGATTGAAAATTGTCTCAAAAATTTTCAAGTTAACTGAAGAATCTTTTCTGGGAGCTGTACTTAGGTGGATGTTGGGTTTTTATTAAGGAAAGCTAACAGATATCATATAAAAGTACAATCCTTGAAGACTGTAAAGAAGATGTTTTTTAATGAATTATATGATGAGATGGATGGGCAGAAAATTCATAAAATAGGCAAGTAAAAGCTAATGGAACAATGAAGGGGGAAGAGTCCAGTTGTAAAACAAGAGGAAAGACTCTATAGAGACCTAGGAAATGTAAGAGGAAGTAAACGATAAGGAGACGACATAACCCTTTGGGATAGAGGCAGGGCAGGCATGGAAATATACAGGAAAGGAAATGACAACAGGAAGTGAGGCCAGAAATCTGACTAAGAGTTAAGGAAGAGGAAGGTGTAGATACAGAAACATAGGAAGGAATGTGCATAGGAACGTAGAAATGGAGAGGCAATGAGGTTTCCATCCCCAAACCTCATGAAAGACAGTATCACCATGTTTGAACTGAAAGAAATGAAAATGGTAAGGAAGAAAGAAACCAGTGAAATATACTTTTGATATTGCATGTAAGAAAGGCAGAAAATTTCAAGGAAAGAGGACATGGGTGGACAGCAGAAGACCAGGGAGAGCAGTGGTAGGTGAAGTCAGGAAGGGGCATGACTGGGGTGCCCATCATGGAGACCAGGGAGCCTTTTTAAGGAACTGCTAAAGAAAAGACCGAAGCTGAGCTGGGAGAGACAGACTGAGCGAGGAGAGAGAGAAAGAGAGGAAGAGCTGTAGGAAGAGAAGGTACAGAGGAAAGTGGAGCAGAGAAAACAGCAAATCAAATCACAAAGCTTAAGCCCTGAAAGTAGGAACTAGGTGCTTTCTTGGAATTCTTCATTTGTATATTGAATTCTTTTTTTTTCTAAAAGTGGACACTGCCATATTTCACATATTGCTATTGTCATATACTACTGTAATAAATTGACACGGAAAAGTACAAGAGAGAACATTTTTTTTAATTTCTCAAGATGAGGTTAAACTTGGTTCTCCAAAGGATATAACAGTACAGTGATGTGTGACGATGGGGCCAGAGGTAATGATCATTTTTGCAACTGCTGTCAACAAACTCATCATTCATATAAAGGAGGAATTATTTTCCAACATTTATGGCTAGGCATTCTGAAGATCTCTTGGGTTTTCAAAAAAAATGATTTACAGATTTTTTTTTTAAGAGCAAAAGTCTTTTTTGTGTAGATCCCGTAATAATTCTTTATCTTGAAACTACCTGGGCACTTTCTGTCTGGGTGTTGTAAGAGTTCACACACTGGCTTCAGAATAAAAGTCACTCCTGACCCAACTCTGTCTTGACGCCTCCTTCAGTTGCATTGGTATGACGTCTTTGGCAATATGATTTCCAGGCCATTGCAAAAATGTGTTTCAGAGTCACAACAGGCACAATACATGGGAGATTAGTGTTGTATACTTCTAAGTCACACCCAGAGCCGTGTGCCACACATAGCTGACCCCGTGCAGCAGGCTTTATGGGAGGGGCTGTCACATTTGAGAAGGGTTTCTTACTGTAAATGGAAAATGGTGTTTGCATGCGGATAGTCTATATGGTGGAGTGTGTGTGCACTTCCCTGAGGCACAGAGTGGGCTCACCTTTAGTGGGTTCACTCACCTGCCTGTTTTATTCTTATGAGGGATTCTCTAATGAATTCCCAAACTTGCTCTTCATGAGCCACTGTGATTCTCTACTTCCCACGGGACAGGCATTACAGCCATGCATGGCCACACCCAAGTGACAAAATATTTTTTTAATTATGCGTATGTGGGGGGGGTGGATGCAAGCATGAACTATAAATAAGTGCCCATCCAGTTTTATGTGGGTAGTTGGGGTTTTGAGCCTAAGACATCAGGCTTTGCAAGCAAGTACCTTTAACCACTGAACAATCTTCCCAACCCCAAAAATATTATCAGCAACACTGAATTTAATATTTTTCCTTTCTCCATTCCTTCTTTTTTCACCAACTTCTGACTCCTTCTAAGATCTGACAGTCAAAATTAAAGTGCTGGAGAGATGGCTCAGTGGTTAAGGCACTTGCCTCCAGTGCCTAAGGCCCCTGGTTCAATTCCCCAGTACCCACATAAGCCAGACACACAAGGTGGTGGCCCTGGTGTTCTCTCTCTCTCTCTCTCTCTCTCTCTCTCTCTCTCTCTCTCTCTCTCTCTCTCTCTCTCCCTATCGCTCTGCTTGAAAATGAATAAATAAAATATTTTTAAAAATATAGTTCCTGGGAAAGAAAAGCAAATACCAAGTAATGGTATCATTATGAGGAAAATTAGAAGGAGCTGAGGAATTAGCTCAGTTGGTTAAGCGTTTACCACTGAAACATGAGGACCTGAGTTCAATCCTCAGAACCCACACAACAATGCCTAGCTTGGCCAGTGGTCAGTGGCATGTACCTGTAATCCCAGCGCTGGTGACACAAAAGACAAGAAGATCCCCAGGACTCACTGGCCTGATCAGTGAGCCAAGCTAATGAGAGACTCTATCTCCAAGAAGGTGGACAATGTCCTGAGAATGCCACCCAAGTATGTCTTCCAGCCTCCACACACAGGTGCATACATGTGAACACGTGCAGACACATGAACACGCATACACACATTACTAATCCGTTTGGGGCTGAAAAAAACATCTCCCAGTGGTTAAAGATTGTGCTTGGTGCAAAGCCTGATGACCCAAGTTGGATTCTCTATTTCCCACATAAAGGCAGATGCCCAAAGCGGCACATGCATCAGGAGTTAATGTGCAGTGGCAGGAGGCCTTGGCACACCTAGAGTCACTCACTCTTTCTCCAAAATAAATCAATAAAACTATTTTTCAAATAAGATTGAAGATACAAAATAATCCACGTAGGGTCTAAGTGAAAACTTTTCTAAGTCTTCAGAGAATACAAATGGACACATCTTTCACATTATAGAAATAGATACTCATTTATAGCCACATGAACACAGTACAATGACAATACACTTATTTTAGATGAGTAAATAGAAAAAAAAATAGCCAAATGGCATTTTGGAACATCTATTGGTCTTGGCTCCTGGCTCTCTTCTTCTTTTTCTTTTTCTTTCTTTCTTTCTTGCATTTTTTAAGCCTTTAGGATATGGCATAGAGATGACAGGGAGAGAGCTAAGTTGAGACAGCAGGGTGGCAGTCAGAATTCCTGACTATCAGTGCAGAAAGAATTTGTAAGGGAGCTGCCGCATGTAACATAATACAGCCAAGTTCAGAGTCACAGACAGTGTTGTAGGGACAGGCAATATTTCAGGACCGACTAAGAGTCTTCAGTGTTCTCCCAACGCCTTATGCTAAGTTCACTCTTCTTTCCCCTCCTCCTCGAACTAAGAAAAGTTCTCCCCTAACTTGGGTTGTTATGCAAAATTGTGAGATTTCATTGGCCAGGAATGTGTTTCTGTCAAGGAGAGACCACTGGGAACTGTGCTAATGTGCATATTGATGTACCCTGTAGCTTCTGAGGTGCTGAAACAGTGTATTACTCATTTCCACAACAACAAAGCTAAGAGAAATTTGGAAAGCAGCCAGTCATTGTACCTGGGGACTTCTCCCAGGTGATGGGGGTATAAACCAAGGAATTTAAATACGGGGGCATTCCTGTTTTATAAAAAGGTGCTTTTTGTGTACAGTCATAATACCACTCTCTTAACTAAAAGAAAAATGAAAAGATCTTTGCTTTTCTTTCACTTAGTGAACTAGGCCTAAAACTAGGGAAGAGACATTATTATGCTCACAGTATATTTTATTTGTTTACTCAGCTGGGCTGACATGATATGATTTGTGCTTTGTGAGGTCGCAACAAGCAATGTCTAGGACAATTTGCTGGTTCAGGAGGATGACGGTGTCTGGTGCCAGTCAGTCGCAATTAGGACCAGGATCAGGGAGGCCTGGGGCTTGTGCGTCGTCTTGAGCAAGCTGCATAGAAATCAGCTCACCTGAAACTAATTGTCACAACAGAGACCTTATGCAAATGAGCCCTGGGGTTAGCGTGGGAAAAGAAAAACTGTCGCAAAGACAGGTGACCTACTGGGCAGGGGGTCTGTTGCTGGGGAAATCTTTGTTCAGTGAGTTTAAAAATGTTTTCATTGTCCAAAATCCAAAAAGGAAAAAAAGAAAGAAAAGGAAAAAGAAGAGCATACACACTCAGTGAGAGTGTAGCCAACACGCTCATCGAAAATTCCAGTAAAGTGGAATTGGCCTGCTTAGGAGCATGCAGGAAACTCTAAGGGAGGCAGGAGGAAAGTCATCCCCTTGTGTAGGCCTTCAAAGTTTAGGTGTGACACTGTAGAGTGACCTACCTTAAACATCCGCCTGGAAGGTCCAGCCTCCTGGCAGCCACCTAGAACTTGGCTCTGTTCTACCTGCATCTGGCCACGCAGGCAGGCACCTGCGCATGAAGGACTCCTGGGAACCAGGCAAGGAAGGCCTGCTTTCTGGCTTACCTTTGCTTCTCTCTCAGGTAGAGAAGACAGACCTATCCCATGGTAAAAGAATCCACGGGAGAAGGGCAATTTCTTGAATTGTGTGTGCTGTTTTTTTTTTTTTTCAGATATTGACAAAATCAAATATTCATTGTGCTGCTCAAGGAATAATAGATTGTAACAATTTAGCAAACTAAAAGTAAAAACTATTCTTGAATTTTCACTTCCTTTCTTCTAACTACCTACGAAAAGATTTACAAGTTGAAAAGATAATTTCATCTGGCTAGAGCCCTCCTTCAAAATCATCTTCAAAATAGTCAATGCTGGAAGAATAGATTTTTTTAAAAAGCTATTTTAAGGTGGTCGTAAACATTTTGACGTGCTATTGTGACAAAGATTCTTCAGTGGACTTCTAGCTTTGCAATCTGTGTCTCTCAAAACAATGTAGGTTAAGACACTCACATTGCTCCAAAGTTTTACCAGTGATGGATGCAGCCATAAAGCAGCTCACACCACAACATAAAGACAGTATCAAGAAGAGGAACTGAAGTACGTCCAAAGCCTTTGCAGTAACAGAGAACCAAGATGCTTTATGTCTAATGGTAGAGAAGGCAAAATAATCTGAATCAAAATCTTAGATGAGAGAAAAGAAAATTGTGTTGTTTTAGCCTTGGATCCAAATGTTATTTTCTTTGGCAAATTACCTGGGTCTAAGACAGTGAAGCAATTTCACTGTGTTTCCTAGAGTTTCATTGAGATCGGGGTTTAGTTCTGATTAACAAACGAGAATAACTGGGTAGCCACTAAAGAACTTAAAAGAAAGTTAGGTATATAAAGAAAAAAGTATAACTTAATCACAACTTAAATTCTAAAATAAAAATAAAAAGCAACAACTCCTTTGTCCCCTCACGACTGTCTGGAATAATTTCCACATACAGGAGACATTTCACAGTGGGTACGGAGTACTCAGCTTTCACTCATCAAACTTTAATCGGAACTGCATTTTAGTTTTTGAATAAAGAACACTTAAAAAATTTAGATGCAAATTATTTTGCATTATTCATGCTCTAAGTGTCCTTGCAGATTTAAACACTTCTGAGGCCACCTTGATTCAAGTAATTACCTAGGCCCTCACTGCTCTGTCATGAATAAGGTATTTTGTACAAGTAAAGTATGCACCCGATGAGCTTTTAAAGTGGCTTTACACTGAACTTGTGTATTGCTTCTTGTGCATGAGTGAGCTGAACATGCATCGCAATCTGTCTCAGGTGGGAAACCCTGGCTGGGCATCCATGGGTGACGGGATGAAACCTGAGCGGCTCCCTCCACACACATGCTCTTCCTTTGTCTCTTAAGAATCTGTAAGTGACTCTCCGGCTTGGTTCTAGTAGCTGGTTTAGAAGGAAGGAGAGCAACAGATCCTAGGGAATGAAGCAAAGAGGAAAGCGACAGTGATCATGCTTAACCCTTCCATCTCCAGAGCTGATGAAAAATGTCCACTTTTCAGGCCGCCTCATCTGTCAGCAAAGGATCTAAGTTAGGGGCTATGTCCTTGGAGTTTCCATAGCTCTGTGCATCTGCCTCCTCATGGACAACCTCCCTCCACCTTGGTATTCTTCATGAACTGCAAGTGTAGAATGCCTCCAAAGGAAATAAAAGTGACCACAGTCTATAAGTTTGTCCCCTCACTGCTCCCCCCCCCCAAAAAAAAAGGTTTGCAAGAGTTAAATGTAATTGTCTGAAGCTTGTAACTGGTGTTTGTTTCAAAGTGTCCAAGTTTTGCCTTTCCAACTCTATGGCTTTGAAGAATTATAGGAATTTTATGATGTGCTATTGGAATTATACTGGCAGAGATTACAGAAAAGGGGTTAAAGTTGGTTTATGGTAGAAAAAAATTATGCAGAAACCAATAAAAATAAACACACTCACGTAGACTAAACTTGCTGGGCTTTTAGTTTTAGTTTAACAAAGAAAGTTTAGATGAAAGTAAATGTTGCAGCTTTTAGAAAATTAGTTGACACTCACACTTGATCATCTTTACTACACAGCAGCGTAATTAATATTTAAACATTCTAATAATGCAGCTTGCTTTGCATGCACTTTCTAGCCTCACAACAGTATATTTTATCTAGAATGGTGCTAGCATCTTCTTAGGTACGGCCTGTTTTAATACACTTAAATTTGAGATCCTTTATTTAGCTCTTGTGGCCAGGAAAGCATCAATAGAGGAGTGAACAAGTTTCATACATCTGGCAGGCAGTTTATTCTTAAGACCAATATTTATGTGAGATGATAGATATAGAGATATATAAATTTTGTTTCCTTACCCCTTAAAATGTTTAAAAATGATCAGAGTAGATTAAGTACGAAAGTTGGATTTGACCATTGTCTACTCATCTCTCACTGTCCCAAACTGGACAATTTCACTATATAATAGTAAAGTGAAATCAGCAAGTATTACACGAAAAACTGAATGCCTGACACCTGCTTATTTATTAGAGCACTTATTTATCTGAGTGAGGAATTTTTATTTTCAATATAAGATTGCTGAAAGTTGGGAGCAGTATCTGAATTGGGATAGCTGAATACTCTTGAACTTAGTAAAACAATAAAGTGAGTAACATGTGGATAAGTAAGCTGATTGCAAGACTGATTGAGTTTATTTTCCTATGAGAACTTACTTCCTGTTCCAGCCTCAGGGCTGTAGGTGGGGGGGAAAGTTGTTTCAGGCACTGCTCTCAGCTTGAATAGTGCAAGGTGCCCAGTGTCCTTGATCTGAATGGTGACAGAGCTTTCCATGTTAACGTGTGTCTTTGCATGCACATGTTTACTGCTCATTCTTTCAAAGTGAGTAGGTGTGCAGAGCGGCCAGTCTATTTTGAGACTCTGCCCACGTTAACCCCTTGAGGCCCACTTCATGAGAGGTCCTGCCATGTGGGAATCCTGTCACTTAGTGAAGCATGAAGGCAAAACAGATACATAGCCAAGCCTCACTGTATCCTGTGAGGCCTGCAGAGCTCGGGTTTGCACAGATCCAGTGGTACAAGTGAGAACTGAAAAATTAAGGTGGTTAGCTTTCAAAGAAAAAAAAAGATAAGTAGTCGAAAAAAAATAATAATCAGTGTGAAGTGTTACTCCAGAGGAACCCTATACAAACCGAGCTTCATTGGGAAAGGGCCACACGGCCTGGGAACGTGGGTATCAAGAGATGGTGTATTCTGGCTGTTTTATTTTCTTGTGTCAAAAGGCAGCCATTATCATAGATTTTGGACATAATCATTTTTATTTCTAGTATTTAGAACCTGAACCAACAGTCTGGTGTCTTTATACTTTATTGAGTTTGTTTTGAGAAAAGGAGTTAAATGGGCTCAGCTTACCCATAACTAACAGTCTTCAGACCATTTAAAACCTGCCATTGAGGTGGTAGAGATAAGTTAAACCCAACTGTTGTCACACGTATGGGTTTGACAGATAGGTGAGTCTAAGTGTGGACAAATTAAAAACATTTTTCATATGCTAATCTCCACCTGCACAGGAATAATTTTTTTTTTAGGCAGCCCAGTGGCAGGGCAAATTCAAAGCTATCAGTAGTACATGACTTCTAGGAATTATGACTGAAGAAATGAATAAATTCTTATATGAGAAAAGTCTGTGGTAGCATCTTAATTCCAAATGAATGTCATGAGAGCAATGGTCCCACAGTATTTTGGAGAGAAAAATGATGTAGATAGATAGGACTTTTAATTTGAAGAGGAATTCCCTTGATATGTAATTAGTTCAAAATTATATCTGAGGAATGACTTTTTTTTTTTTTTTTTTAGTTTTCAGTCAAGATCAAAGTGAAAGCAATTGGCTACCTTACCCTTCAGGTGGTAGGTAACTTGTGAACTTCATAGTGAGTGTGAGAGGCAGCCAGAGATGTCAATCAAAACCTACAGATTAGCCCACAGCCTTGAAACCTGAGAAGGTTTATAACAAGTAGGTAATAGTTTCAGGCCTCTGTGAGAATGCATAAACTAAAACTTCATGCTGAGACAAAACAGGGCAGGACATTTGAGGTGGGGAGTGAGAAAACCTTATTCTCACTATGACAGAGTCTCCGGGTCTTGGTGAGATGCCACTGAGTTATCAAATGCTAACCATTTCTCTGAGTTTTTACTGAAAAGGTTTTACTAAAACCTGTTGGAGTTTCCTTTAATTTTGGTCAACATTTAAATGTGTGCATAATTTCTGCACTTTAGTTCTGAATGACAAAAAATTTCCCATACTTGTTGAGTTTCCCTTCAAGTAAGAAATGTTCTTCTTATGATAAAGAAAACTGTTGCATTTCTTTTCTCCATTGTTATCAAAATAATAACCTTGTGTTATAATATGAAAATGTGCTGATTTTTGAAATGACACCCAAATAATCTAAGAGAAATCTTAAACCCCAAATTAATGATATACCAGAAGAAATGGATGGTTATGGCTATCTAACATAAATCTCTACCTTCTTCTAATGTCTTAAAGCTAAGGCAGCAATGGCCAAAGTGCCTGCACTCAGGTTAGAATCATCAGTGATATAGTAAATCCTAAAATCAATGAATTAATTTATAAGCCATGGTTACAATTCTGGTATCACATTTAAGCACCCTACTTCCTAGGAGGGAGTAACAGAGAATAGTTTTGGCATCCATGTCTTCTTCATGTGGAAGAGGAAATTAAAATAATAGCATATTTAGGGAGGAAATGAAATGCTTTGCTTTGGCTTTACTCACAGGGAAGCCTGGACAATGGTCATTTTAAGTGAAACCTCCAGTCTGATGTTATGTGAACAGGCAGTGAGGGAGAGGGGCATTAACATTCTTTGATTGGAGAGCACATTAGGAGGTAGATAAGGGAGCAACCCAGGCGACCACCTCCTGGCCAAGGGAGGAGGACAGTCCTTGGAATGTCTGCAATGTGCTTCTATTTCTGTCACACCTATGTGTGGCCATCCATCTGGTCTGAATCAATCAGCCTCATCCCAGAGCCCTGCTCCTCTCCCAGCTGAAATAATACCTCCTTCCCACGTGTTGTACCTTCAGGAGGGCCCTGCTCACCCCTGCCCAGCCAAGGCCCCTTAACAAGAGTGCATGACTGCAGACATAGGTGACCCTGGATGAGCCATTGGGAGGATTTTATTCTTCTGCTTGAAGGTGGAAGAATGATGCTATGTCATTTTGTACATATTCCTCCTCTGCCATTTTCTTTTTTTTTTTTGGAAACTCAAACCCAGGGCTTCAAGGGAAGTGCTCTACCACTGAGTTCTTCCCCTAGTGTTTCAAACATTAAACCATGAATCAATGCACTACCTGAAGTAGATAAAGACTAGGAGGCAATGACCATGACTTAGCTTCAAGTACTTTCTTCCTCACTTTGTCCTGATTCATGCCTGAAGAACTCACATTCAGTTTTCCAACATTTCTAAGTCAACCCTCTGCTGCTGCTTTGAGCACATCTTCCTGGCATTCCTCCTCATGTGCACATCCTGTTCTTCTGCAGCCCACTGTGCACACTGCCCCCTTCCAATTCCTACACACCTGGCAGCCTGCAACTTACTATATCTGTCTCGAGATTGCTGACCTCTACTAAGAGTTAAGGTACTCACCAGTTAAACTAGCTGTGCTTTAGGACTGCATACCACTCCTGCCACAGGAGACCTCACAACTTACTGGCATTGGCTTTGGCAAATTAAATAACATAGCAAAAGACTACTCATTTTCCCTATCTGCCTAGTTTTCCATTACAGTGGGAAATACCATCCTATCATGGACCTCCCAACTGGGAACCCCATAGTTATTTTTGTCTCCCCACTGTCTTTCTCACTCTCCACATCCAGTCTCTTACCAGTGCTTGCCACTTTTTCTTTGCCAACATTTCCTGAATCTATCTCCTTCATTTTCCTTCACATAGCTGTGGTTTTCATCTGGGCTTTGGTTTTGGCCCACTGGGTCTTTGCAGGCTTCTTTGCTGTTTCCTTTCACATTTTTGTATCAGACTCCTACTTGCTTCGGTAACATGCAAGAACTTCTTTTTCCTTCATCTACATCCTTGGGGAGTATCCTTCTTCTCTGTGGTCTCTATTGACATTGCACCTTGTCTTCCTGGACTATGTTCTCATGTTCACTTTACAAGCTTACCTTTTCACCCCAAAACCTCCTAATTGTTCCAATCCTTTTTCTTTCTTTACAGAGGTAAGGCCATTTATTAATATTTTATTCAGTCTTCCTTCTGTCATTTTTTCAAATATCTCTTTATGCTATACATGTTCTGGATATACACCCCAACCAAGGTGGTATATCCTGAAACTTTCTTTCTGTGATCTTTCCTTTCCTTCCCTCATTTCTTTTTTTTTTAATATTTTATTCATTTTCAAGCAGAGAGAGAGAGAGAGACAGAGAGAGAGAGAGAGAGAGAGAGAGAGAGAGAGAGAGAGAGAGAAAGAGAGAACATCAGGGCCACCACCTTGTGTGTCTGGCTTATGTGGGTACTGGGGAATTGAACCCAGGGCCTTAGGCATTGGAGACAAGTGCCTTAACCGCTGAGCCATCTCTCCAGCCCATCCTTCCCTCATTTTTGATGCATCAGGGTGTGAGCATATTCAAGTTCAAAACATTAAGCTTCACTGCTTGTTACCAATGACATTGGGCTGTTACCTAAGATCCCTGAGCCTCACTGTCCTCATCTCCACAATGGATTGTTTTGATCATTTACTTGGAACACTGCTGGCACGTAAACTGGATTTAAATGTCGGCTGTTAGAATTACCACATTTTTAAGGGTAACTACCCACTACACTCCTCCAATCACCAATCTTGTATCCTTGCATGTCTTACTCATCAAGGGGCATGTTGACTGAACAGACCTGACATCAAACCAGGTAGCAGTGGAGACATAAATACTTTGGGGGGAATGATTTTTTAAAAATATTTTATTTATTCATTTTCAAGCAGAGAGAGAGAGAGAGAGAGAGAGAGAGAGAGAGAGAGAGAGAGAAAACACGCACCAGGGCCACCACCTTGTGGGTCTGGCTTATGTGGGTCCTGGGGAATAGAACCTGGGGCCTTAGGCACTGGAGGCAAGTGCCTTAACCGCTGAGCAATCTCTCCAGCCCGGGGGGGGGGGAATGATTTTGAAGAAGATGATGGTGATGGTGGTGATGATGATGATGACAAACATATTATCAAATGCTCCATTGGGTTGATATACTTTGATTTAAGTCTCCAGAAAATATATAGTGTTCCTCCTCAAATTACTATTCTCTCCCATCACATGGAAGCATGTTATGCGTAAGAAAATATACTGTGCAGCATGCATGAGATTTATTTCTCAGAAAGCAGAGAAATGGTAAGAATTTTAAGTGTTCTCCATATTTATTTAGATCTCACATCAGGAGATAAAACAAATGAAAACTCCAACTTGTTAATAATTTACATTTTAGTGGAAAACATGTACATGCTGTTAAGATACCTCTAAGACCCAGTACAGAAAATACAAATAACTTATATTCACTGTGTACTGAAGACAGAATTTGAGGAGGGGGGGACATCAATTAAAAAAAAAGAGCCCAAGTGTTTTCAAAGGAAAGTCGACCATATTTACAGAGGACTAGTTATACTATTAGTTTCAGATGTCTTCTGAAGTATTCATGTATGTGATCTCTCTGGTTCATCAGGTGTTTCTTGCAGAAAGTCCACTGGGCCCACCCCCACCACCTAGGAGGTGGCTTACATCTAGGGGATTTCATTTCAGCAAACCACACCATGCTTCTCTAATAGCTTATGCAAAAATGTTGTGGGGGAGGGAGAAGCTAAAGCAGAGAGAGAGAGAGAGAGAGAAGGAAAGAGAGAAAGGAGAGAGAGAAGGAGAGAAAGGAGAGAGAGAAGGAGAGAGGGTGAGAGAGAGTAGTGTGCATGACAATAACTACCTCTGCCCTTTGGTTTTTGTTCTTTTCATCTGGGGAACTTCTTAGCTGCGCGCTGCCGGGGTAACTGCTCTGGAAGGTTGGAGGATCTGCTGTGGAAGGCGGCTTGTGATTGAGGGCCCTCTGACACAACCTTTTGTTGCATAGAGGTGTTTGATCCTCTTTCCTTTTCTTCTAAAACCAATCCCATCCCTTTAAAAAATGGATAACCAGCACTTCTTTTACTTATTGTCAGCTTTTAGAAAGTTACTGTGGGGGTTTGTAGAAGTTTAACTAGTTAACTCTTTGCCTGCTGCTGTGCTGCGGGTGAATAGCCTTCTTCCTAAACAGGAGGGATTTCCCCTTCTCTCAGGTAACTGCTGCGGTTCTCTGGGCAAAGCAAATGGGCATTTGAAGATTAGAAACAAGTTTGTGCCCAAGGTCTTCAAATGAAATGGATTCAGGCTTGGAAATGGGACACATCTTATTTTCTTTTTGTTCTAAAAGTGAAGTGTCCGAGAGGGATGGCCCTGCCATTTGAAAATAAATAAATAAAAAGACAAGCTATGCTAACTTTTGATTCTAGAACAATAGGCCTTGGTAATAAATGAAGAGAAAGCATGCAGTAAACCTGCACCGGCAACAACTGAACAGAGACTCTGTGAGGAGAGTGAAGGTCTCCTTTCAACCCGCCAGAGAAATGCTGGGATATTTTCTCCCCAAAAGAAGGGACACAACCCAGACTCTAAGAAAAAAAAAAAAAGAAGAAGAAGCTTAAGTGGATTATTTAACAAAAAAGCAACTTATGACTTCTAGATTGTGACCTACATTCTGCATACAATAATGATGTTTTACGGTGGTGATAGGGTTAATAACCTAACATCATTCATGTAGTGTTTTTTGAAAATTGAATTTTACTGCTACAAAGTAAATGTAACAGCCCTCTGGAGACAATATTACAGGCACTTTATTGTTTGCTAAGCTGATGTCATCTTTCTACAGACTGACTTTAAAACAAAAGCAGAACATTTATTACAAATACCACTGTGTGAAAGGAAATCTACTGAAATATTGTTTAGAAGGTGAGCTGATAAAAAAAAAAGAAGTATTAAGACTTGGCTTTGATCATCTTCTGCTGTAAAGTTATGACTTCAAAATACTTTTCATGTGACCTCTATTCAAGGCAAACTTGATCCTGGAAATTCCTAACCAGGGTGCTAACATTATTTGCTCTCAAGTTGGAATATTTGTTTAAGCTTCACGCCTGTTTTAAATACATTTTTAGTTGCTAAGGCAATTTCTTAACAAAGTTGATGAACTTGTGTGAGAGAGATTAAAGAGCATCTTTCAAAGATGATGATGGTGGTGGTGGTGGTGGTGGTGGGGTGTGTGTGTGTGTGTGTGTGTGTGTGTGTGTGTGTGTGTGTGTGTGTGATTTAGAAAACAAAGTATGGATGATAAACTGTTTAGTTTCCATAACTTTCAAAATCACCTGTGAGGAGCAACTGCAAGTTTGCAATTTAAATAAGCCATCTGAGGCATTGCCCAGCAAGCATTCTGCTCAGGTTGTTTGCAACTCAGGGTTTTGTCTCTATATCTGATGCACGTGTAATACAGCCTGAAGTTGTTTGTGGATCACACAGGAGCTTCTTAGAACTCCATTTCAACACTGTAGCCATTGAAAATATACCAAGTGAGCACACACATTTGGCTCTTCCTTACAAGGCAAAGTAATTTGTTTGTAAATCAGTTACCTTTCAAGAAAAGTTGAATTAGGGGGAACTCTCTTGCCTTTGATGTTTTCCCACTTAGAAAGCCAAGGAGCAAATTAATGATCATTTTAAAGTAATAATGGTAATGAGGAAAATATAATTTAGTGAGCTACACTATATAGAAATAGCTATTCAGGTAAGGCATATAAATAACATTTCCCAAGACTGATAGCCTGCTGATGTTGTTCTAAGAAAATGATTTACTGTCTGCCTTTGTCTCTGAAGTCTGGTTGGAAGGAAAACACAGGTCACAGAAACTGGGTTATGGAGAAAGCCTGCTATGGGGTAGGTGCAGCATCAGAGGAACCCTGCCTATCAGAGAGACTGCAGACGCTCGGGAGATCCGCGTCTCTAGTCTCAGGAGTGTTTGCGGATGCTCGATGCTGATGGCATTTCCAGCAGTTAGGAAGGAGTCTGGGTACAGCTCCTTGCTGGCTGTGAAGGCAGCATACTGCAGTGCTGTTTGGGGCTGTGCCCAGGACACAACTCTACGGTGATAGTGATTAATCTGGGGAACGAACTGTGACTTTATTAAAAACAAAATGTATTTGACCAGTGAGTATATTTTTGTATGGAAAAATCATCTTTCAAAGCTCATAGCTCCTTGAAACATTTTACCATAAGCCATTAGCTACTTGCCATAATATCGTTTGCACTGAGGGTCCAAGATGATCCCTCAACAAAGCCTCACGGATAGTGTTGGGATGGCTTGGCAAGGCTCAGATCTGACACATTGGGTATAATGAAGACTGTTTGTTGAGTGGCTGATAGAAAGAATGGAGTGAGGGCTGGAGAGATGGCTCAGCAGTTAAGGCACTTGCCTCCAGTGCCCAAGGCCCCAGGTTCAATTTCCCAGTACCCACGTAAGCCAGACCCACAAGTTGGTGGCCCTGGTGCTCTCTCTCTCTCTCTCTCTCTCTCTCTCTCTCTCTCTCTCTCTCTCTCTATCTCTCTGCTTGAGAATGAATAAAGAAAATATTTTTAAAAAAAGAAAGAAAGAATGGAGTGATAATCAAGGTAAGTCCCCTCATTCAGTATTTGTACAAGGAGAAACTAAGCAATCCTTTCTTTGAACAGCTTAGCACAGCTTTAACCAACTGTGAAAGCAAGTAGAGTTCACACTGGGCTAGGGAAGAGGAGAGATCACTGGTGCTGGGAACTGGTATGCTTTTGAGGGACACAATCCAATGCTGAGCTCTGTCCTTCTTCTAGTACCTTACAGAGCATAGCTCCTCCTTCCCTGTCACACTGTCAGTAACACACACACACACCACCACCACCACCATCTGAACTCAAGTGTTCCCCTCCTTGCATAAGAATAATCAAGGCATTCATTCCTTTGCAAAAGAAGCCCCCACTTTTAGCAGATACCTTTCTTGCGCCTCTGGCCCATTAGAAGGAAAGGGGAGTGGTTAGTGTCTGAACCATGCACCAGTGTAAGGAAAGGATTTTTCAAACATCAAGAGGAAATGACCTTCTCAAGTTAGTAAATGTGCCTTTGATCTCCCAGTTTAGCAAGATGTCTTACAGTGGGGACACCCAAAATAGGACGGGTTGGGACAGTAGGAGGCCCGTGTCATTGGCTCAGTAAGTCAAATCAAACTACCTTCTTCTGTAGCACCACGAGTCCTTGCCTAGGATTCCCACGTTTGCATTCTCTCCTGGCAGGTCTCTGCCTCCTCCTGCCAGCCTCTCTATATGAAGATGTGCCTCTTGTTCTATTTGCTAGAGTGTCCCCACATCTTTCCAACACCCCCATTTGAAGTCTATATTACCAATAGCATAATTTCTGATCCTGTTCCATTCTCACGTTCATTTAAGCCCAATTAGTTCTATGTGCTGCCCCTACCACCAGCTGGTGTGAAATCACAATGCGCTGGACACAACTTCAGTTTGTCTATTACATACCCAACCAGCAAACACAGCTATTTTCTGGTTTGTAGGAAAAGGGGACAAGAGTGAGCAATCTGCCCCAAAATTCTCTAAAAGGTTCATATTTGATCAAGTGGCCTGAATAAAATGGGAATTTGATAGCTTATGATGATGGAAGGGATGGGTTTGATTTAAGGGAATATAAGCTTCGCAAACTTGCTGATGCTGTAACCGATAACATATCCTTCCTGCAGGATCAGGTGATACAGAGGGTGCAGGGGATGCAGAAATAACTGTAGTAGTTATTAGTCAATTGGAGTTCTTTCCCTAGAATTCATTGATGGACTCTTAGAAATCTATGAGCCACCAAAGATTGCTTATGTTTTTTACATTGATGTGTTTTCCTGGGTTGCGTGTTCATATGTCCATACATTTAAGCAGATTCTGAAGGAGTCTACATCTCCATCTTCCACCCTCCCTAAAAAAAAGTAAACAAGGGCTGGAGAGATTGCTCAGTGGTTAAGGCACTTGCCTCTAGTGCCTAAGGCCCCGGGTTCAATTCCCCAGTACCCACATAAGCCAGACCCACAAGGTGGTGGCCCTGGTGTGCTCTCTCTCTCTGTCTCTCTGCTTGAAAATGAATAAATAAAATATTTTTAAAAAGTAAACAAAAATGCCACTAAAAGTGAAAACACCTATTTTACAAACTATGTTCTTCTATGGTTGGATTTTTTTTCTCCCTGCACTAGCTCATGTTCAACATGAGTTGATCAGTCTAATAGAAAGAGGGCTTTTAAAGCAAAGCTTACCTTCTCGAAAAGAAAAATATATTCGAACCACCTACCAGATTATACAATTGGCATTTTATTATTTTAGTTTTACCACATTTCAAAGACAGATTCTTTTTTTTTTTAACAATGGGTATAATCACACCTCTGAACACAAGAATTAGTTTTATGCAGTCCCATAGAAAACCAAAATCTTGAAGAACACTTTCAAAACAACCAGAGAAAAATAAACCATTCCTTATGTCAGTCTTGTTAGAGAGGGATTAAGAAACTGGCAATTATTTTGGCGACCTTAATTGTTGCTCGGCAGGAAAATATGTAATTAGAGCTCGTTGTTCCCAGGCCTGCACACCTGCAACACATCCTGTGGTATAATGTCAGCTTTCAGTGCCCGTCGGTGCCAGGTTCTAGCACAGCCAGTCACAGTGACGCTCTGAGAACATTTCGGACTCATGTAATGTGGCTTCTGTGTATGAAAGAAGCGGGCATTTACACAACCACACAATGGACTGCATTGCTGCCACACTGGTTTCATTATTTTCTGACGCCTACCTTCAGCTCTGCCCTGGTTTACTCCGTTTGAGGTTTTATTGTTACGGTATAATAGTCCTGTACATTTTTGAAATTCCCTTATTATTCAGCTTATTAATACAGTACCGACTTGATTATCAGGCTACAGTTGCTCAGCAGAAGATTGAGTGCATTAGCTAGGGTAGAAGCTGGGGAAATTCTTGGTATAATGAGAATGACTGTTTTGAGTTTGGGAATACAGAGATGGACCACAGTACCTCTCCAGCTAGTTATAGCTGGGAATTCACTCTTGATCCTCTGTATGTTGTTGAGAATTTGCCCTTCATATACAGAAAGCTTAAAATGTGTTCTGGCTAACTTGATAGTGTTTTAAGGTATGGAAGGACTCCGTCATGATTTTCGTTAGCTTGGTCCTTTTTCCTTTTATTGGCTCTGCTCAGCAGAGAGAAACTCAGATGTTAGGGAAAGTAGGAAGAATGAAGAAATTATATGCAGGGTGTCTGCTTTTCAGATAATTCAGTAATCTGGCATACTGATAGTTAACAGACTTTTCTCCCCCTAAGGGAGATACACTGTATTTTGCTATCTGACATGTTGTCATATATAAAGAAATCAATTGGTAATTAAATGATGCACCTTGTGAAGATGACAAAAGGCATTTGGTTTCGAACAGAGAACTGGGTTTTGAGGGGTTTGTAATGAAGGCCTAATGACTATTCATAAGAGATTTTCAGTCCGTTGATCCACTTGACTGGAAAGTTCTGCCCTGGAGAGTTAGTGCTGTCAGTTTCTCTCACCTCAGAAAGCCGCCGCAATCGACGGTGTAGAGGATGAGCGAGAAATTATCTCCTTGTTGCTCTAGGCCTGTCTTAGGTCACATGCGGGAGGCACATCTGGCTTCCTGTAGGTGCAACCTCAGGACATAAACTTTGACTAATTTTTAAACCATAAATATGTACGAGTGACACTGAATAAGTTACCTTGTATTCATATTTCCTTTATTTTCGAGCACATGCAAGTGGTGTGGTAAGCTTCCATGTGAGCCTTATTTTTCTTCCAACTCTAACAGTTACATATTTGCTTGCTAGGCTGAGAATAATTGTTGACAGAAGTTGCCAGGGAACGAGTGCCGAGTCTCCTTACGTGAAATCCAGTGAGCATACCTTGGCAGGGAATATGCCAAAGCCACCCTGTGGGAAGGTCAACTGGGTGCTCTTGGTTGATGTTTATTGCTCTGTTTGGCAAAAGGCAATAAGATACCATAGTTCTATTCGTAAGAGTCCATGCAAGGCTCCTACCACATAAGGAAGACCACTAGGCTTACACTGCTTTATTACATCAATGTCTTCAGAAAATTCACACATCCAAAATAGACCATTTCCCTACAACCATGAACCAAAAGCAGGAACTGGCCTGGGAGAAACAATGTCTCAGGCAAACAGTACTGAGAGGTCTGGTTGAGCTATGTTCTGACATAGTCTTAGAATCTACAGTTGAAATGCCTTTCTTTTTCCTTTTTTTTTTTTTTTTTTTTTTTTTGAGTTGGGGTTTCATGTAGTCCTATTGAGTGCTGTGGTTATAGGTGTGTGTCTGGATGGATAGATCGAAGAGCCATCGGAGATCACGGATGATATCAAAATTTTTACATATGCTGCTCTGTCCTCTGGCAAACCACATTAGCCAATGCAG
This sequence comes from Zapus hudsonius, assembly GCA_004024765.1. Classification (NCBI taxonomy): domain Eukaryota; kingdom Metazoa; phylum Chordata; class Mammalia; order Rodentia; family Dipodidae; genus Zapus; species Zapus hudsonius. The sequence goes on along the minus strand of PVHP010001778.1, from coordinate 54,222 downwards.
AGATGAGTGGAGTAGAGCAGAGAGCCCGATGGCACCTGGGTTTGCCTCTAGAGCGCCAACAGAACGGTAACAGGCAGCCAGTTCTATACACATTGACTCCTGGAAAGTGCTTTTCCATGTTATCTTATCGAGCAGCTCACCTAATCAAAGGTAAATGCGTTTATCACCTCGTTAAGGCTTGGTTTATGGCCACTTTCAAGTGGCGTTTGGAGTGGGAAATAGCTGTCAGTCCTTGTGCAGAGCATCTGAAAGAGAGATCTTGTGGACACAGCAGAGGCAGGGTCTCTCAACATCAGGACCGTTTTGTATAGCGGCTGTCTCTGAGAAGATGGTGTAACTCTTGCGCATGTGGCTACCGAGTTTTGCTGATGAGTTTTCTGGAGCTCTCGAGGTGGACCAAATGAATGGACAGATGCCAAGAAAACAATTATGCTTATTAATGTACATTGATTACTTGTTTAGGTTATACAACAAATTAAAAAATACATTAGTATTTAAACCCTTTTTATAGCTTGGGCTAATGATTGCTTATAATGTAGTGTCAAGTAAAGAATATCCTATAATACCTGCAAAGCCCAGCTCTGTTCTCTAATTAGTAGACTTTGATTTAAGTGGCTATAATTATGGAATTGAATATAGTTGCCTGTCTAAATAACAAAATGGTAGATTTAAATATATGAAGATGTTGACTTGATATTTCATATTTGTAGAAAAGACAAACTACCTAAATAGATTAATTCCACATCAATGCAACATTACAAGGGAGGGAGAATGACAAGAATCCCATTAATTTGGGATATAAGTGCCTGAAATTTCCTCAAAACATTTGCACCAAAGGATAACAACATGACAATATCAAGCAGTTCTCCCTTTAGGACACAGGGGTAAGGCTGACATGATTTTAAGCTATAGAGTTTCACACAATGTGATTCAAGACAGTGTTCTACCAGGAGTCAAACACAGTCTCCACATACAGAGCTACACAAGGCACTAACAAGCATCACCTCCATCATTCCTTTCTCTGTGAAGTTGTTTCTATGAACTCCTTCCTCTACCATGAATCCATCCTTTCCATGAGTCTCTTGTACCTGTCACTGTCACTTTACCATGTGATTAAGTAAGATAACTCTGGTTCCAAGAAAGCTTCAGTATTTGTTTAAAACTTCTAACTGGAAGGAGAGGTGCTCTTCTTCCTCTGTCTCTCTTGGTCTCAAGGATTGCCTTTGACTGGAACTTCTGAAACGTACATTATGTTCCCCCAGTTAGATCTCATTGCGTTCTTCACAGACTGCTTACAGGTTCCATACTTCCTAAGAACTTTTGTTAAACGACTTGAAGCAGTTTTCTGCTGGTCGGCCTATTTCCTTCTGAGGCCTTGGAGTCAGAAACCTCCAGTGCCAGCCAGGGTGAGCCATCAGAAAGATAGCTACCATTTGCTTTTCCCTTTTAACTTTGGGGAGTCACTTGAGAACATAGTTACAACTGCTCAGAGGGACTTTCTTGGCAAATTGTTTACCCTGGAAGTTGCCACCCCATTGGGATTTTCATTCTGAATGCATAGGCAGCTAGTATTGATGTCAGGCTAGCAAATAATGTGCAGAATTTTTAAAAACATTGAGGGCTGGAGAGATGGCTCAGCGGTTAAGGCACTTGCCTCCAGTGCCTAAGGCCCTGGGTTCAGTCCCCCAGGACCCACATAAGCCAGACCCACAAGGTGGTGGCCCTGGTGTTCTCGTTCTCTCGTTCTCTCTCGTTCTCTCTCTCTCTCTCTCTCTCTCTCTGTCTCTGTCTCTCATCTCTCTGCTTGAAAATGAATAAATAAAATTTAAAAAATTTAAAAAAAAACATTGAATTTATCAAATCCTCAGATTGTGTTTTCATGCTGGTCATTCAGAAACTGTGCTAATACAATGGTTTAATAAACTGATCTTGGCCTTGGCAGGCTCTATTGCAACTAATGGGGCCTGACAGTTCTTCAGTTAAAAATTATACATGAGGGTCACTTTCCCTTAAATTATCCATCGTTTGCCAGCTGTTCACAACTGCACACTTCACTTTCTTTGCGTTGCTAGAAATGTCTGATTTTCTCATGATATCCCTAGCAACTGTTCACGTAGAGGGCATTGAATTTAGTAAGAGTTGAGGCACACCTTCATGAGGAATCAGGCAAGAGTTGCATTTTCCATTTGCTACATTTTTACTTATAGATTTATTTTGGTTCTAAAAATGTTAAGACGGTTCATTTTGCTTGTTTCATGCCATGGTACTTGAGTCATTTGATGCACAACTTTATTCTATTTTTATGCTGCTAAATGACACAGCGTTAAGTACCCGTGAGTGGCACTCCATGCTATGAGCACTGAGGAAAGCAACCTCAGGCAGATAAAACTCCTGGTTTTGTGGGTTATTTTGTTTGTTTGTTTCATCGGGAAAGTCAAAAAGAGGAGTCATCACTTCTTTTGCTTCTCAAGTATTTATAACTATAGAGCCATCAAAAGAAAGGGAAAATTCGGCCAAGTCCTGTGCCTGAATGGCTCTTTTCTCAAACGGTTCTGATTAGTACCAAGTGGTAATCTTTGAGTTAAAACTACCATGCAGGGTTTTTTTTTTTCTTTTATGCTATTTTTTAAATCAGAATACCCCCAGTGAGATAGTTCCTCAAATATCCCTGGGCCAACAAGTGGCTGGGATTTAATAAGCCTAGATCCACCCTTCACCCTGCAAAGAGTGAATGAGGTATAAGGTTATGTATCCAGTGATATTTTCTGGCTTATTGGTAAAAAATGGGGAGATGGGGTGGGAGGATTTCCTTTAACTATGAGGTAGGTGTAATGTTAGTAGTTATTTCTGTAACCTGGAGAACATACTACTAATTATTCAGGGCCTAATTTTTTAGCATTTGTTACCAGCTGCATATTAAGAAGATGACCCATGCTTTCCAAATCTCCTGGCTTTTAGGGGAGGAACATCGTTTTTAACTAGTTGCTGTAGAAACGGGTCATCCAGATGCTTCTCAAGCATGAATTATTTTATTTTTTTTTAAGCCTCTGGAAAAGCCACAGACTGCTGTAGTTGGACAAGGTCACATATTGGTGGAAGTGTCATGGTTCTCCCTTTGCCCCTTGTGTGACTATCCGGGGGTCTTAAGGCATTAATATGCAACAGCTCTGCTTTTCTGTTAGAAGGACTTGTAAACCCTGTCAACAGAGGCACACAGTTTGTGATTGTTGCGGTACTGAGTGGGTGTGGAGGGCGAGGGCTCCAGCCTCGTCCAGTTGTGGATGAATAAAACTGACAATGATGCAATGGGGCTGGCATGTGGACAAGCCTGTGGGATGGATGAATGGTGCGGCTCTGGGGCCGGCCAGCCCTCCGGTGGTCAGAGGCCCTGTAATAGCTAGCGTAGGAAGGGTGGTGAAAATTGATATGCACTATTACTACATGTATAAAACTTAACACTGGGGCCATTGCACAGGTGGGGGGTTCCTGTTTATTGATTTTTATGACTTAGTGAGAACATACGCTTAATGCTTTTATATTCCATGAGCTCTGGGAGGGCTCACCTTGGGTAATAAACCTTTCCGTACTTTGCAATCGCTCACAATTTACATGAGGCCTCACATCATCCAGTACAAAGCCCAGCATGCCCCTCTACTTGGTTTTAGGAGTGCCATAAAAAAAAGCAAAGAAAATAACTATAGCATTTACTTTGAAATTTAAGGAAAAAAACCTGTCCACTCCTGCTATGAAAATGGTCCCTAATTCTAATTACTCATATTTCCAAGAAAAATTAGTCACACAAACTTATGTTATGTGTTGTCTCAGAGGCTGAAAGCAAATTAGGTTTCCAATAAGACAGTACATCAAACAAAGTAGCATGTTCTTCATGCCGATGACTTTTTTTTTTTTTTTAGAATTATGGTTGGACATTTTTGGCAGACAGATTGTCTTTTGCTCTATCAAAATGACAGTTTCTTTTGTAACTGTAACATTCATAATTAGAAGGAGAGAAGCAATCTGCCCAATTTAATATACTAAAAGAAGTTTAGAGTCTCTGCTAGTAATTTCATTATTTTTAAATTTGAATTAATTGACTTAAAATAATACAGTTGCGAAGCCTAACCAGAGGATTACAGAAAGGTTTCTTTTTCCTTATACACGGTGCTCTATGGATTAGACTTCAGATGAGATTAGAATTTTCTTTTTACACCAGGTGCCCTATTCTGAGATTCAGAGCAAGAATGTGAATATTCATCCTTGCAGAGAAGTTGTAGGGCAAACCCTGGGAACAAGGTCACTTTAAACAAAAAGTTCTCCAAGTTTCCCATGCTTAGGAAGCTGGCTGGGCTTAATTAAAGTCAATGGATGACCAAAACAAAAAAAAAAAAGTAGGGTGGGTGAAGAAAATGAAAGAACAAGCCCCCCCCCCCACGTCAGTCTCCCCAGATCTCACTTCTCATTCGGTACCTTAGCAGTCACAGCTGGAACTCTAAACAGACACCATGCATATTATTTCTTAAATCCCATCAGAGTACTGACGTGTCTGAGGTGGAATATCACTCTTCCCATTCCACATCTCTAGCCCACGTAGGTGCCCCTCACCCACATCGCCACAACAGAAACAGATCTGGCATCACATTCGGAATGAATTCAGCACAGCAACCCTGTTCTGGACCTGCCATGTGGGTTTCAGCAACCCTCCCTTCTGCAACCCTAGCAGCTCAGCCTTTCCTGCTGACTGAGGGTGACCTCACTGGGTATTTTCTGCAGAACTTCTATTTCTAAGCCTGTGTATTACATGTCTGTGATGTACAGGGCCATACATTTCGGAGTATTAAAATCCATAGATTGAGGTCCTGTGTTCCTCAGAGAATGAAACCTGCACTCACTTTAAAGACTACATACATACTTAGCAAGATTATATTGAATTCTTTCCATGTCATTTTTATCACGCTCAACTTCTCTAAAGGAAACTGTCTTTAGCTGTGTTATCTTACTTTGTACCTTAGTGAAATTCATGTTGATATGACCCATAGGATCTGATGTCATAAAGATTTAATAACAACAGGGTGTTTGATCTATGAGTTCTTGGGTATTTTTCTTGTCCATAAACAACTACAAATCAAAGTGTTCTATATATTTTTGGGTATGCTTAAAAGACAGTAGGAATTTTTGTTTTGTTTTGTTTTCTTTCTTTCTTTCTCTTTCTCTTTCTTTCTTTCTTTCTTTCTTTTTTGTGGCAGGGTCTTGCTGTAGCCCAGGCTAACTGTGAATTCATTATGTAATCTCAGGGTAGCCTCGAACTAACAGTGATCCTTCTAGCTCTGCGTACCAGAGCTGCTGGGATTAAAGGTGTGCATCAGCACACCCAGCAGGAATTTTTTTAAGACTCAAAACATTCTGATAAGTTATATTCTAAATCTACAGTGGCTCTGTTCTAAGCACCCCTCTTTGACAAGTGTGTCATTACAGACCTGCAGGTGAGAAGGCAGATTTCCCTAGGGCAGTTCATAAGGCTAGAGGGCCGTGGACTCCAAGAGTCATTAAACTGGACACCTACAAATCAAAATTTAGTAGTTCCATGTGTTCTTTCTTAGAGTCCTGGGTCCTAAAGAAGTGATGTTTCATGCTATTCTTATTCATCTTAATCTACTTAGTTATATACCAAAACGATACACATTTGTGGCTAAGGAGATGACTCATCAGGTAAGAGTGCTGTGCAAGCCCAAGGACCTGAGTTTGATCCCTAGCATCTACATAAAAAACAGAGCACAGTTACACTTGCCTGTGACCCAAGTTCTGGGGAGGGAGGGGTAGAGACAGAATTGCTGGGTCTCCCTGGTCAGCCAGTCTATAGGGGAAAAAAATAAGGAGCTCCAAGTTCAGTGAGAGATGCTGTTTCAAAGAAGTAAGGCAGAAGAGAGATTAGAGACACCAGACATCATCCTCTGGCCCTCTACCCAGTGCATACATTTGTACACACACACCTGCATATAGTACACACACATGTGAGCATGTACACACAACACATTCACACACACAAAGTACACATTTATATAACCCAATAAGTCAGAGATTAAATCACAAAGTATCCTCACATAGCTTCCTCTAAGATCTCTCATAATCATCTCATTGTTTAAGGCTTGGACTGATGAAAATTATAGGGTTGCCTTAGCCTTGAGAGATATTTCTATTTGTACATGTTATATTTATGTATATGTATGTTTGGTTTAGGGCTATGTTCATATAACGTTTCCTATGTGTCCATAAATTATGATCAGCAGGAGAGCAGGCATTCACCTCATGCCTTGTTTTTGTCCCCATGATTAAAAAAAAAAAACTGTAGGATTTCCATCCTAAATTAAATACATCCGAGGTGATGTCTTTTATCAGTGCTTTTTTTCTTGGTATCACGAGTTCTGATGTCTTCTTCCTTTGTCTTTAAAAGGGAAACTGCAGAGAGCATTTCCACCTGGATGCTTAAATTATTTACGTTGCAGGAACCAGACCTTTTCCCTCTTGAGTAGTTGTGGGTTTTAAAGGCTAAAATTGCTTCATCATGCCAAAGTGAAAGTATGCATAAATTATTTAGTTAAACCTGAGAAAATACAGATTTTTCCCAGTGATCTTTCAAGGGCTGTCTACTTAAATTTCAGAAGGATGGGCAAGATTTTTCCTTCTTTGTCTCAGAAAATATGCATCTTTGTATGTTTTAGCAGTTGAAATGTGAAGAAAATTATAAATTAATACCAGTGTGAAAGTCCAGGCTTCATAATATTATTGCCAAGGTGAATGCTGTGAGGATGAATCCATAGCAAAGACCCTCCAGTGGGAATGACTGCCAACCTTATCTCTGAAAGTATCCTTGTAAAAATCAGGAGGTACCTGACTGATGCTTTCAGGACCTCACAGTGAACACCTTAACCCCACTAAGGAGGGCCCCAGGGAAACAGGAGCAAAGGGATAAAAAAAGTATAACCTGTTAATATATGTGGAAAATAAAATAAATTTTAAAAAGCAGGCGGCAATGCCGTGTCTTTCCTGAGTGTTAACATAACTGAAAAGCGTTTCCCATCTACCTTCCATCCACAGTTTATATTTTAGTTATAAATGTAGAAAGCATTATAATTTTAAGATACTATTTAAATGTTAATGGTTAAAACATTCAAATATTTAAACATTTTCCCCTTTACCTTAACTCTAGTACCTAAAAGCATTTGAAAAACATGAAGTTCTATGTGGTGATGCAAGGGCAGTGTTTGTATGACATAAATGACATTTGAAAAGTTATGAAAATAGCTTAAGAATATGAATGATAAAGGCCTAATTTCCAGCTTCTGTACAGCAAGGTCCTCAGTTCCTATGGAAAGTACAGAATCTATCTTATTGCAACCTGATCTCTAAACTGATCATAGTATCAATATTCCAACGCCATTCATGTGACATAGGAAAAGTAGAATTGGGGCCAATACCAGGAATAGAATCAAAGGCCTTGTCCTTGCAAGGCTGAGCTATATCCCCAGTAGGGGATATGTAAATGAACATAAAACTTTAAATCCTCAAAGAAGTATTAATTAGAACAGGAAAATTGTCAGCAAAAAGAGTACCTATATGAGTTATTTAGTACACAGGTAGAAGACATTTGAATTTACTGCTTAGATAAACTGGTAGATGAGAATAAATATGGCAGAAGGTAGACATATCCCTTCAAGTTTTTACAAAAGAATAACTTTCACAAAAGATAAAATGTATTTCACAATGAAATGATGAGAGCGATTCATCCCATGACTAAATGCTTAGCCTCAAACCCAGGTGGTCTCCTTCCTAGCCAACTTGCTTTGCTTCAGTTACAGTTTAGTTGTGTTTGACCTTAGATCTCCCCTCCTCCCTTCATCTTGCTCCTGTGTAGTTGTCTCTACAATGAGCACCACTGATATTCTTCCACTATCATCCTTGCTATGTAGAAATGCTGTTTTGGCCTTTGCCCGCTGACTTGGATTTGTGCTCCAGAGCCAATGTTAGACTCACAGGCATGTAGGTCCTGGAGTCAGGTTCCATTTGTGACATTAGGTAATTTGAGGGGAAAGATAGTTAAAATTGCTTCATCTCAGGCTGGAGAGATGGCTCAGTGGATAAGGCACTTGCCTCTAGTGCCTAAGGCCCTGGGTTCAATTCTCCAGGACCCACGTAAACCAGACCACAAGGTGGTGGCCCTGGTGTGCTCTCTCTCTCTCTCTCTCTCTCTCTCTCTCTCTCTCTCTCTCTCATCTCTGCTTGAAAATGAATAAATAAAATAGTTTTTAAAATTGCTTCATCTCTATTTACTTATCTTCAAAACTGTGACAACAACTGCCATCACCCCCTCCACTTCTTGCCCGGATTGTCATGGAGTTCAAGTGAAACATGTCTGGAAATGGGTTCTGCTGTTAGTCATTAGTCCATCCATCAAGGTCTTATTGTATCATCAAAGTGGCCTCTTAAACTTTGAAGAAAAGGGTTTTTAAGGCACATCTGAGAATTCAGAAATGGAGACATAATAATGTATTATAGAAAACCTTCAGGGAATGCCAGTGCCTGCTCTTCTAGGTGGTTTCCCTGGGAGAGGTGAATGTACTCCTCAGGGGAAGCCGTGTTGACCAGGCCAGTGCTTAGGATCCCTGACTCATGCTGACTGTCACTGGAGTGATTGAAAATAGACAGGAGGGGAACGTCACAGTCAGGTGACTTCTTTCTAACTGCAGCGGTTCTCAGAGCCCTAAGCTGGCCCCAGATGAGAGAACAGTCAGTCAGGAGAGCCTGGCACAATGCAGGAGCCTCTGTCTCAGTGTCATCTGATTGTGAAATCTGCTTGTTTGCATACTGTACAGTACTGGACACCGTATGGAAAATGGTGCAAGATTTGGGTCTAAGACCAACAGGATAGTTTTTGATCAAGGAAGGAGGATTTATTAGTTACTTCAAATAATCCAACCAAACTACTAATAGAATCCATTATGGAATGAGATGTATGTCATGGATTTTTTTTTAAATACCAAGTATGCCATATATTAAAGAATTTCTAAGAGTTCCCCACTTGAGTCAGTGTTAATCATGATAGAAGCAATCAGGCCTAGTCTAGAAAAAAAGAAATTAGATCTTTCAAACTTGTCTAATTCCCACTGCAGTTGCTTAAGAAAAATTAAAATGAAAGAAGCCAAGGAGGGATTTATGAATATTTCTTTAAAGCTTGAAAATCCCACATACCGATCATTGAGTTGTCTGCTCCTGATTGGAGGGAGAGCACTCCCTGGCTTCTACCGCACTTTCCTTACATTTTAAATTGCTGTTTCCTTCCTCTCACTCTACTACAAGAGAAAGGAAATGCCTAGGCAAATAAACTCTGTTTAAAAAAAATAAAAAAGAAACTTTACAGTTGTGACACTGTTTGACCAAAGCAAAGGAAAATCAGAGTCACTCCCATGGTCTCAGCTGATTCCAACTATGGAAGGTACATTCTTAAAAAATGGAACCAACTTGGGGTAGACTCAACATTTTTTATTTTATTTTATTATTATTATTATACATGATTAGATACATTTAATGAACAGATAATGAGTTGATATCCCCTTTTCCCCAATTTCCCTCTTCCCTGTCCCCAATCAGGTGGGTATCCTCCGAGGCCAGTCTGGATCAGTCCATGGGGTAGGGGGTTATAGATAGCCTAGGAGTCAACCCAGTTCCACCCCCCCCTTTGCATGTTGTTACTGAGAGGGGCAATGTCTCTGGATAGTCTCCTCCACCATGGCTCTTACAATCTTTCCGCCCCCTCTTCTGCTCAGTTCCCTGAGTCATGGTGGGTGATAGGCTCAACATTTGAAACAAGCTTCTTCAATGCTGACTAGCTTCTCCAACTTTGGGTATAAAGAGTTAGATGTACAGATAATTCTGGTCATAGATTTTTAAATAAAGTGTTTTATTGAGTATTGCTTCCAAAATCCATCACCCTGGTTTGTTTTGGTTTTGGTTTGGTTTGACTTGGTTTAGTTTCTTTTTAAGATCTTGCAAGCTCAACTTAAAGCAGGATTAATTTAAAGTAAGCAAGCTACCTTCAAAGATCCTTTAAGTAATAATGACTTTCTATATTTTGGTAACAATAAACTTATTACTGCTTTCCAATGGTGCATCAAGCACTACTGTACAGGGAACATGTGTGTGTGTGTGTGTGTGTGTGTGTGTGTGTGTGTGTGTGTAAGAGATAGAGAGAGAAGTGCTTTTACCCAAATCCCATGGTTCCTACCTCTATGCAAATGATAAATCTAAGAGATGGACGATACATCATTTTTATTAAACTGATATGCTGCACAAATAGTGTTTACATAGAAGAGTATAAAGTTTATTTTCTCCCAAGAAGCATTTTTTAAAAAGTATAAATTGTATTTTGAGAGTTAATCAATTTGCTTTCTCTCTCTTTTGGCATTTTAATTGAAACCTCCAAAGTGTGTGCTTCCTCAAAGTATCAGAAAACAAATATCAGTTGTGCGGTTATAAAATCAACTCTTAATTTTCTTTCAATGAAGTAGCAGATAGTCAGCCAGTAAATTTTCCCTATATTACTATGCGCTGCAGCGCTATAAATTCAAAACAGTGTGCAGGTTGGTGGAAATTGAGGTCCAGGCAGCAAGGCATGTCCATAAACTTTTCTCAGGTTATTGGAACAGAACGAATCAAAAGCGGTTCCTGGTTGTATGATATTCTCTTTTGATAGAGCGGACTGCTTGTTGTTAGCAATCCAAGTGCAGAGGTTAGTCAGAGCAGAATGTAATTTCTAGCAATCTGACAGACCTGCGGATTGAAGCGGCAGGTTTTCCCTTCCGATTTCAGGGAATTGCTTCTTACTGTGACAAATGATTAGCTGTTATCTCTGACTGAATTTGATTTCTACAAGCAGCTGAGTCAGGTAACTTTGCAGCGTTTGAGGGTTTTTTTTCTTTTTTTTTTTTTTTTTTTTTTTTTTTTTTTTTTTACAGGAAATGAAATTGGCTCCCTAGTCATATGTGGACCAAATGAAATCTTCCCTGTCGGAGTAAAATTGTGCTTTTGGTTAATTGGAGGCAGACTTAGTATTGTGTGTGTATGTGTGTGTGTACACATTTGTGAAAGAGATGCTCTTATGGTATAGGCAGGCACACCTATATGTGTACATTCACATCAATGTGGGATTGGATCCTGGTTTTTCTCTCTTAACTTTGAAAATCGGGTATTCAGACAAAACCTCTGCATTCTAAGCAAGGTTGAAGCTTCTGTATAAACTACAAGTAGACCGTCGTCCAGGCATGAGACTCTGTGTGTGCAAGTGTTTGAGCTACTAAAACACAGTAGCTGAGCCGGGCGTGGTGGTGCACGCCTTTAATCCCAGCACTCTGGTGGCAGAGGTAGGAGGATCAACATGAGTCCTGGACTAGATAGAGTGAGACCCTACCTCAAAAAACCAAAAAAAAAAAAAAAAAAACCAGTAGCTGATCAGTGTGTATGACTTTAAAAAAGTATCCAGCAGGGCTGGAAAGATGGCTCAGCGGTTAAGGCACTTGCCTCCAGTGCCTAAGGCCCTGGGTTCAATTCCCCAGGACCCACATAAACCAGACCCACAAGGTGGTGGCCCTGGTGTTCTCTCTCTCTCTCCCTCTCTCTCTCTATCTCTATCTCTCTGCTTGAAAATGAATAAATAAAATATTTTTTTTAAAAA
>PVHP010001778.1:35000-37500 GCA_004024765.1 Zapus hudsonius | reverse complement strand
TCCTAGTTTGTGTCACGGATCCTTTGTTTATGGTCTTTGCCGACTATTCCCATTCCCCCTCTCCAGATTTTTGCATGGCTTTTATGGCCTCTAGTAATTATATCAGCAGCATGGAGTCTATTTTTATCTCTTCTGAATGCATGAGACATAAATGTCAAAAGCCATAAAAACTGCTTTTTCACATGTACCTTGAGTGCGCAGTTTTGAAAAGTGTGAGGCAGCATTGAGGGACCAATTGCATTGGAGGTCAGGCCGATGAAACACGGAGAACTCCGTTTCACCACTTAGCTGCATGAACTCTCAGTAAGTCCTTCATAGTGTTGAACTTTCAGCTGCTTCAGAGGAATGAAACTCTACTGCCTGCATCATGGGAAGTTACGGAAGCCAGTTGACTACCTGAGGTGCCTCCATCTCCAGCAGGTGTTCCGCAATTCCTAAATTGTAGGTTTCAGGTTTGAATGTCATGACCTTTCCATGTCATATCCCACACGTAGACACAGAATAAGAATAAAATCTCCGGGGCTGGAGAAGTGGCTCATTGGTTAAGGCTGCTGCCTCCAGAGCCTAAGGACCTGGGTTCAATTCCCCAGCACCTACATAAGCCAGATACACAAAGTGGCTAGAGGCCCTGCCTTGCCCATATTCATTCTCTCTCTCTCTCTCTCTCTCTCTCTCTCTCTCTCTCTCTCTCTGCTTACAAATAAATAAACAAACAAAATATTTTTAAAAAATAAAATCTCACCATCTCACTGTGGCTACTGTAAGTTATCATGTGATTTAATTCCAAAATTATTATATGAGAAGACATGAATATGCAGATGCCCTCATCACTGGCTATGGCCCTGGACAATACTAACAATGGCACCTACCATTTACTAAACACCCACTCTATGCTGACTGAGATCCAGGTACTTTGATCATACCTTCCGAAAGTGGATAAATACTCTTGGTATTCTCTATTATTTAATACAGGACACTAAGGCAGGCTAAATATGTTACCAAAAGTTACAAGTTAGTAAGCTGTGTGGAGGGGACTACAGAACAATTTTATGCAACTTGAGCCTCACGCCTATAGAAAAACCAAATGTATGAAGATAGGAGCCTGCTCGTCCATCGCTGAGCCACTCTTACAAAGTTATTTCCTGTCTTTACACTCCCTTTTTGGAATTGGCCCCCTAGAGAGGCCAAATGGACAGTGAGAAGCCACTTACAGCTAAGTGTTCTCATGCTTCGGGGACAATGGCTTCCACATGCTCTGGGGCCATGAAACATCTCTTATGACTCATTGGTTTATCTGTAATTGACTAAAGATTGAGATGATTTAGAGAGTTGTAAGAAAATATGTTCCTTTCTAGTCATGAAGAATGAACAAGATGGTAAGGTACAGGGAACCATGGACAGGAACGGTAATAAATAAAGAAGATATTTGTTAGGCGTAAGCAAGAGCCAGAGATGAAAGAGAGAACACATATAGGTGTGTTAGACTGATAAGAAATGCCAGCATGTGTTTCATGGCTAAGCTAATAAGAACTAGGAAGGTAAATCTTCTGTTTGCATGAGTTACTAATTTTCCCAGTCACTTTACCATTTGCTAGTTTGCAGAAACAAAAGGAAGCCAAAACAGTTGGATCCTCTTTCTTAGTGGGAGAAGGCTATTGGTGAGCAGGTATTTAAGAGCCAGAGAAATGTTTGCTTAAAAAAAATGAACAGGAGGGCTGGAGAGATGACTCAGCAGTTAAGGCTCTTGCCTGCAAAGCATAAGGACAGGAGTTCCATTCCCCAGCACCCACGAAAAGCCAGATGCACATGGTGGCGTATGCATCTGGAGTTCATTTGCAGTGGCCAGAGGCTCTGGTGCACCCATTCTCATCTGTCTCTTTCTCTTTCTTTCTTTCTTTCTCTCATATAGATAAAGTAATAAAATATTTTTAAAAACTGAATAGGAATCCAATAAAACTTGGGATGTGAGAATTAAAGAAGTCTGGCAGATTTTAAACACTTAAACTTCTCCACATTTATTAAACTTTAAAATACACTTTCTGAAAATTACTGTTATTAAAATTAATCCCTAATCTTTGGTGCACTACCTTAAGAAAAAAACATTGAGAGCCGATTGATTAATGATCGTGAAAGTACTCTGGGATCTAAACACCATGGTGAATGGCACCAGGTAGTGTGCATGGGCACCACCATTCTGAAGAGTCTGAGGCTACAGTGTTCACTCAGTGAGCTGAGGAGAGAATGAAGACAGGGGGAAAGGACGGGAGAAATGGAGGGAATAAAGGACGATTCACTATCCTTTGGCTTTGTCTCAAGATTTCCTAGGAAAATGGAAGAAGTTGGTTCCTAGAATCCTCCGGAGGTCTGTGAATGTTTGAGAAAGTTAAAATCTGGTGAAAGCATGGATAGGTGTTTTCTGAGAGAGGTGGGTTAGTGTTCTACCAAAGATTCCCAAATTCAACTGCCTGAGTAAAAGTCAAAAGTTGAGCACTGAAATTCA
>PVHP010001778.1:0-25000 GCA_004024765.1 Zapus hudsonius | reverse complement strand
AAATCTCTGGATTTGTCTCTGCCTTGTTGTACCTGCCACTAGGGTCCGATTATAAAATGAGAAATTGCACCTTGATTTTGGTCGTATGATCTTTACCCGCACAAGTGCAAAGGTAACAAGTTAACTGTCATGAAGAAGAGGTGTCAGTGATAAATCTTCCCTGGAAAAACAAGAGTCACTGGAAAACATTCTTGAAAAAGAGCCACATCCTGTCCTCAGTAGCACATACCTGGAAAGCAAGAAAGGTGGGGGTGGGGTGGAAAGTCTAAGACAGTCCTCCCAACATTTACCACACAGAAGAAATCAAGCCAAGAAACTGACTTTAATCCTCTGGCTCCAACATAAAGGATCTCCACACATAGGAGATTTAGCAAACCAAATGTTTCATAAAATTCCAAAGGGCTTCTTTAAAGTTTAGACTATGTAATCAGCTGAGACTTTTTTCCCACAAGGATATATATATCTCACATCCTAACTAAAGGATGGAGTAAACTTTGTGCCTCCATGGGCCCCTTACTTGAGAACACTCTAAAATTAGTTATTAAATGAAGGTTCAAAACCCAAATTGTGACAGGTACACATGTAGACCTCTTTCAGCATGTCGCTGTCACAAATTGTAAGTAGCAGGTGAAAGAAGACACTGGAGCAGTGGCCTCTCTTTATCATTCCAGTGGTTCTAACAGTTACGTCACCAGCATTTCCATGATAGCATACACTTCTTCACAAAATGTCATCACATGTACAATGTGGCAGGTTTATGTCATGAGCTCATAAACAGTGAACCCATTATATTGTGTTCATCCATTTTTACTAAGTTTCTTTGGGTGATAGAGAAGGCCACACAGCTGGTTACATGTTGGTGCCTGGGTAAGTCATCAAGTTTGTAATTCTGTGAACTGCCTCTTTATTTCTTTTGTTTCCTCACTATTACAGGAAACATGGGTGTATTGTTAGATTCTGGTAATTGATCAAATTGGTAGGCTTCTATAACTCAAATTAAGGGGATCCATGAAAGTAACAATCATCAAAACAATTTAAAATTAGCAACAATCTCCATCTTACTACATGAAAATCCCCCAAAGTCCTAGGGCTTTTCATTCTTTTACTCCGGACTTGAGTTTAAATTTTGGTTGCATTCTTTGCAAGGGATTATTGTGTATTAGTGTGTATCTTTTTGTCTGGCTGTTGTTTGCCTTAAAAACATGCTTTCTATCTGGGGCTTTGCCACCAACTGGTTGTACATCCTTTGACTGGTCCTATGACTTCATTCTGCCTGTATTGCCCTCTTTGTAACATGGCACAGGTTGACTTGAAGTGTCCCTCCAGCTCAGTTTCATGTTTGTGTTTTTCTAAATTAATTGTAAGCTTCCTGAAGTGAGAGTAGCACACCCTTGTATCTTCTAGATTTACTAGATTGTAGATATTTAATAAATGTTTGATAATAGCATTGAAAGTCCTATTGGCACACTTAACTTGAGTGGAGTTATTGGAAATCATTGGTGACCATCTTATTAACAATTAACTGTCTATAATCTGCATATGTAATTTTCCGTTATATCAATAAAACTTCTGCTGCTGGTCTAGATGAAGTATTGCCCCTTCACATCGGTTCTCTCGCATGTTAATACGTTAGCTACTGATTTCTTATTTGTACTGTAACTGACAGAATAATGTAGAGAGAGTATATAAGTAGGAAAAGGGGTTAGTTAGGTAACATTGTATAGGGCATCTTCAAAACAATAGTTCTGGTATTTCAAATGTCAAGCTAATTATCAGCAATGTTTAAATGCTATAATAGGCCATTTTTGCAAATGCTGAAATTTTCCAGCAGGTATGGACATTATAAAAATGTCACATTTTGCTATTATTCTATTACATGTCACCAGAATACAAAAATCTGAAAATAAAAGTTATAGCTGTAGACAATAAAGAGGACCATTATTTGTTTTGCATATAACTATAAAATTAATTGTCAGAGTGGTACAATTTAGAATACTGTTTACTTGGGAGGAAGAATAGAGGAGATTTAATATAATGTAATCTGGGGAAGTGAAAATAATGCTTGTTATAGATCAACTACATAGCCTTTTAAATATAGGTTTTTAGTAATGTATATCCAGATTTATCTTCCCGGGCCCATTTGCTATAAAGCAAATTTAAGTATCAGCTTTATACCCTTTGGTAACCCCATATTCCATATACAGTTTTAGAGAAAATGAAACTTTAATATGATTCAACATAAAATGGCAAGCCATACCAATAATTCATATGCACTTCATATGCAAATAGTTTTATCTTATCCATCAATTATCATGTAAACACAGCATCACATGACACATTTCCCTATAATACAGTACAGTACCTGTATATAATTATGGGTTCATTTTGCCAATGCAACTGTTACATAGAATTGTAATTAATTCCTCTGAAGATTGCTGCGAGAGTTTGGATACTGATGCTGTTTTTGGACATTTATTACTGCTCTTTAGTTGGCTTTTTGCTGTGCCTCAGAGACAGATGTAAAATTAGTGTCTATTTTGAGCCAGCAACCAGTACATCTTCCCTCTTGTTTATTGAATTGCATAAAGGAATTCTTTGGGCTCTCACTTCTTTGTGGCTTTGAAGTAAATGCCTGTTTTGTGCTACCCATGCAGCCTCGATACATGTATAAAATGTTGCTAAAACTTATCCTAGAGATAGTGTGTATGGCCCAATAGAATGACTGAATAGACCTTGGCAATGTCTTTAAGAGGGTCTATGCTTTTAAATCCTTAATAATAAAAAAAAAACAACTATGCATTACAAGTTCAAAATTGGACACCAGTCTACGTATAGTCTGCCCAGGGCCCCTTATTTACAACCAGTATAGATGTTGATTATTATAAAAATTGAACCTCTTCTTTGTAGAGATAAGTTTAAGATATGTTATTAAGAGCTCTTAAGCCAATAGTATTGTGAGAAAGAATCAAAATAGAAGCTAATGGGGAAAACGAAGCTATTTTGATTTCATACATATGTGGCAAGAACTCAGGTAAGACATACTATTTAAGTGAAAATTACCCCAATCCTTTCACTGGTGGCATCTACTGATTAGACTTCAGAAAAAAATATAGAGAAAAATTCTGAGAATTCAGAAGTGGGGGTGGGGTGGAGAGAAAAAGTGTAATGTCCATGTCAAGGGATTTAATTTTCATATTACATCAGGAGATCATCCTGAATGAGCAGAGTGAGATCACATAACTCAAATTCAGATCTAAATACTGTTTTCTATGAATTGTTTTACCTGGATTAAAAAAAAGAAAAAAAAAGGGGGGATTTAGCATAGTTGCTCATGGGAATGGCTGTCCTCGTTAACATAGCTCTGGAAAAGATGGCTTACTACTTCTGTAAGTGAACTTGACAGCGGTTATTTATTTCGTTTTAAAGTATTTACTCCTATTTGTGAGCACAAACCCTAAAGGTTGTGAGGTATTGTTGGCCTGTGAAGGTGATGGATGCTGTAGTCCTGACCCTATATGGTGAGACATGACTTCATTGCTTGTTTAGATTGTTCTGATATTTGGGACTCCTCAAGGGCTGTTCATAAATCATTTATCTCTCTCTCTCCTTTTTTTTTCTCCACAAGAAAATATTTCAATTGTATTGCTGCAGGAACACTCACGTGTCACACGGATATTGTGGTCCATGCAGAAAAAGACCTTAAAAGGCATGGTTTTTTGTTGTTTTTTTTTTTTTTTTTTTTCAGGATAAAGGCCTTTTAATGCCTGTCCAGCCTTAGATAATTTTATTCACTCCTTCTGGACCTTTCTTTATTCCTCCTGTGCCCAGAGATCAGTTTTTAGGAGGTGGGTTGAATGCTTCCCAGGCCTTCGGAGCTTTTGTTGGAACCCCCTCCCTACTTTGCCCCCACTCAGCGTTCAGTAAATTTGTAAAGAATCTTCTGCTTGTTGCTAAGAAATGGTTAAATCTCAGTCACCAGGAAAAAAAAAAGCAGCACATTATTGATTGTCCTAAGGTATATCTGGGCCACACAGCTAGAGCAGAGACGTTGGAATATCTCTCTTTTTGTAGATCTGAGGGCATTACCCAGCCTGAACTTGCCTAAGCTCTTGTGGTCACACCTCTTCAAAAGGTTTTGTTTCCCCCGTCAATTGGTATTCAAACCAGGTCAGCAGATTCTGTTTGCCGGGCTCCGCTGCCGTTTTCATTTTAATTTGCACCTGTTGTGCAGTTGTTCGGAAGGCAAGTGCAGACCCGCGGATTATACAAAGATCATATTATGAGCAGATATGCACGGTGTAATCTTTTTGTCCCCAGCCTCACATGACAAAAAAAAATCTCTCTCTTTTTGTTCCTTTTTTACTCCCTGGGAACCTGTCAAAGCAAACAGATATGACTGACTAAAATTTGTAACTAGACATGTTTCCAGAATTCTCCAAAAGCATTATGAACCTGACACACAATCCTTTTCATTTTTTCCCCCTTCTTTTCCGCCACTTTTGTATAATCCGATAGTTGGCAAGAGCCACTTGAGATAGCTCAGTTGATAACTTAGCGGAGGATTGCTTTATTAGGCGCAGAGAAATCAAAATGAACCTGAAAATTGTTTGCGCTTTTTTTTTTATCCTTTCGGGCTTTTTTCCCCCCTCTTTCTCTCTCTCTCTTTCTCTCTCCCTCTTGTTCCCATGATGTCATGGTTCTAACTTGTTTTTTTGTGTGTGTTTCTGGAGAGTTGGGTTAGCAGTTCTTGGCAATCCTGTGTGTGCGTAACGGCTGGTGTGTTTCTCTAGCTGAGCTAATGCCCCGTGTTTATTACTCTAATCTTTCTTGTCTGGTGGTAAAGTGGACAATTTATGTACTAGCATGTAGGCCGAGAGCCTGTGAGGGCTGACTAATTCAGAAACAGCCACCTTCAATTGAGTTCACAGACCTTATTTACAGGCTGTCTATTTTAAGAAAAGCTACTGAGCATTGCTGGGGCTGAGGGCTGCAAAAGCAGCCCGCCTGTTCTTGTGAGTTATTTTAACATTTGTGTTGGGCTTGCCTCTGTCACTTTGAAATCTCTGTAATTATGACACTCTGAAGACATCTCAATAATACTATTAATGGCCCAGAAGATATGGCTTTTCCTCATTTTCTGCTTAAAAGATTGGGACAGAAATGACCTTAGCGCATGGCGGTTGACATAGAAGAGAGTGAACATTTCAGAGTGAACAGGTTTGTGGATGTGTTTGTGTATTGGGGGCAGATAGATGGACCCTGTGTGTGTTTACTGTTTCTAGGAATAGAACCACAATGAAAGCATTGAAGTCATCTCATATTTATAGTAGAACATTATATGATAAACACATCATGTCACTGAGCTAATAAAATTGTCGATTGTAGGTCTAGTTTGTAAGTTTTTGTGAAAGTGCACACAGCACCAGACCTCTCTTTACACGTGCACTCTAATCCTACCTTAAGTGGTTGTTGCTTTTTAAATTTTCTCATCTTTTTTTTTTAGTAAGATATTATTTAAAAATCAGCGCATCCAACTATAATTGAATATGGATAAAAATGCTAAAACATGAAGAATATTAATTATATTTTCCTGATATGGTTGAGTAATTCAGTTATGAAAATATTAATTATTTCCTATTTAAACAATTGGGGGTACTGACATTTGCTACAGAGGGTTTAAAGAGTGTCTGCTTTGTGTCTCTTCCACAGTGCTGAACTATGACAATGTAGTGGACACAGGTTCTGAAACAGATGAGGAGGACAAGCTTCATATTGCTGAGGATGATGGGATTGGAAACCCTCTGGACCAGGAGACAAGTCCAGCTAGCCTGCCCAACCATGAGTCCTCCCCACACGTGAGCCAAGGTCTGTTGCCAAGAGAGGAAGAAGAAGATGAGATGAGGGAGAGTGGAGTGGACCACCCCTGGCACAGCAGTGACATTCTGCAAGCCTCTGTAGATGGTCCAGGTAAGCATCTAAGACAACCTGGCCACTGCCAGGGCCATTTGCAGGTAATCTGTGCTCCCTAGAACATCCTTAGTCCAAATAATGAACCTGTTTTCCTTTACTGGTGACAGATTACAAAGTGATAGTAATGTTATCACATTACAGCACTGAGAGTTTAGCAAGGGATCCTATTTCAGTTTGGTGCAAGTTGAATATGAACTGCACTTGCAGCACACATAGCATGAGGTATCATGACGTATTTGTACAACATTTACAATGTGTAAATTACATCGCACTATCAAGATCTATACTGTCATGACAGAAAATGGGAGCATACATAAAAGCTCGTGCGTGTGTGTGTGTGTGTGTGTGTGTGCGCGCGCGCGTGTGCGCGCGCGCGTGTGTGTGTACAGTTGTGTGGGAATCATGTATCATTTCCAACCACATAACTGTCAGTTTAATGTAGTTTGAGCGTCTGACACTTCCTATTATAATTCAACCATCTAATCATTCCTTTTGTTAAGTGTGAATGTGATTTCACACTTTTACCTGGTCAGGTAGCTTTTTTATTATTTAACAGTTAAGTACTTGATAATGATTCCTGCTGTTTGGTGGGAATCTCAAGGGAAGAAAAAAAATGGTCCAAGGCCAACTATAAGAAAAGTAATACAAATTATATTCAAGCTAAAACTTCAGATGTCACTGTGCAAATGGAAACGTCTTGCTCCAAAATCCATGTGTGGTGAAACCTCACCAAGCTATGACATGTTTAGCCAAGTACAAGTAATTCTGCTCCATAAGCTCTCTGTGCACATCTAGGCTTGGTAAAGTGGTCTATAATGATTTTTTAAGTGTCGTCTCTAATTCAGACCTTGTGTCTTTTTTTTTAAACAAGAGAGCAACAATTTACTTTTTAAAAAATATTTTATTTATTCATTTTCAAGCAGAGAGAGAGAGAGAGAGAGAGAGAGAGAGCGCACCAGGGCCACCACCTTGTGTGTACTGGGGAATTGAACCTGGGGCCTTAGGCACTGGAGGCAAGTGCCTTAACCGCTGAGCCATCTCTCCAGCCCCTTGTGTCTTCTTAATCCCAGGATCCAAACAGAGCTATCATTATGTACCTCACCAACTTGGTTTTCTTTTGACAATATAAATAATTGTAGCTTTTTTTTTTGAGACAGGGTTTTACTGTGTAGCCCAGGCTGACCTGGAACTCACTCTGTAGTCCTACGCTGGCCTTGAACTCATGACAATCCTCCTACCTTTGCCTCCCAAGTGCTAGTAATAAAGATGTGCACCATTGCCCCTGGCAATTGTACATTTTTATAAATAAGTGAAGTGGGCAGGCAGGACTCTATATATTAGTGTAATGTCATAGACTACCAAACATTGAACAGAGGCAGAGTAGTTGCTTTGTATACTAGAAAAGGGTAATAAAATCACCTCTACTCCTAAGGAAAATAAAATGGGGCGGGGGGACAGAAAAGAAAAAGATTGATGACAGTTTGAGTATAGTGTATTTGTTTTTAGCTTTCCTGGCATACTGTGCCAAGTTTTGTACTCTTTCTGTATCCAATTTTGCTTTCGGTGAAGGTTTCTCGAATCTCAGCAATCCCACACATAAACATTTATCGTTATATCCATTAAGACTTAAGGTTTTAGATTTTCAACTATGAGGGAGAACTCAGCCAAAGATGCTTGAAAGATAAATACGTTTAATTAGGGGCAGAGGATGATCATTAAAGGAAGTCTGACTGCTGCAGAAGTCATTAACAATCTTAAATGAAATTTTTATTTTTATGATAGCCATTTACATGTATAATAAGAGCCAATGATTCTTGGGAGCAGTGTGACAGAAACAGAGTGTGGCGAGAACTCATGTAAGACATACTATTTAAATGAGCTGGTGTTAGCTATTCATATTTGTTAATGAACTAGATATGCAGGGCTATAAGAATGAATGTTCTGATGCTTTAAATTTTAATATCTAGAAATCAAGGGTAAGGACCAATTACCAGAATTTCCACCCTTAAAGGAATAATTAATAACAATATAATAAATGTACAGCTCCCAACTTCTAAAAAAAAAGAGTTTAATTTAAAAAAAAATTAAGTTCAATAGTTGAAAAATAGCCAAAAACAGTAATGTCAAGCTGCAATAGTGTGTGACCCTGGTAGTTTTCTGTGTTGGTCATGGATCATGACCCCAAACATTGTCACATACTGTAATCCATACAAATGCATTGCAGCCTCACTATCACCTGCAGTTAACAGAGCCTGTGATCCAAATGCTCCTACCTTTATGGTAATCAAGTAGCTTTCTGGAGTCACAGTAATTAAATAAAGTGTAAATCTCTAATCTCATTGGGCTATTTGGACCAAGAAAGTTAGCTGGCTATTACCTGTCCAGTTCTAATGATTAGTAATGATTTATTGTTCTTTTTTATTATTGTTCTAAAAGGGCTCTGATGTGGTGCCTTGATGTCTAATGAAAAGAAATGGTCTTAAAAAGCTACTCATTGTTTATCCTGACTTGTAGATAACACATTTTTCTTCTGATAAAATATATTTTTTTCTTATTTATTGTTCAAAACATACAATATAGACAATAATTCTAATTCTGGTGCTGTTTTCTTTAGGAGTGTTTTCTCCTCGGTGCCTGGCTGTCTGCAGTCATACCTCAGCACATAGCTCTCCCCTGAGATAAGCCCTCTCCTTTGCTGCTTCTCCCCTGCTTTCTGGGGTTGTCTGCAGGTTTTGAACTGAAGAGTGCAGTGGAGTTCTTACTGTGCCTTTCCGGTCCTAGCACAATCAAAGTTTTGTGTCTGGAATTGTCCTTGACATTCTTTCGTCCCACAATAGGGTGGACACAGTGTGCTGGAAACCATGACATCATTATCATTGACACAGGCTTAAATAACTCACCTGCATCTTGGCCTCTGTCTGCTTATTCACAGATTCTTTATCCGACAGGAGAAAATGCTCTTTATTTTCACAAACATTTATAACATGATGACTGGAAAATACAAACTTTTTCAAGTGCTTGAAAAATAAATATGCTATGTGGTTTTACACACAGTGAAACTACTAGAGGTGTTTTGGGGAAATGTGGATGGTTAGACACAAGGAAGAAAGATGGCTAAGATTGCCACTAATTCAGAGGACCTATTCCCAAACTATATCATTATGTCCTCCAGACTATCAATGTATGTGGAACCTAAATAATAAATAGGCATATACCTAATATTTCAAATGCATATCTGAAAAGACTTCATGCTTCATTTAATAAGTTGTACTTTGTGTTTAAAAAAAAAGAAAGAAAATTGTGGATGTTTAGTAAATCGAAGCAAAATACATCCTAAGTAAAATTGTCAGCGCTTCCTGACCTGATGTCTCTGACAGGTCTCAGATGGACACTCTTTGGATAAAGAGGGTTATAGCTGAAGAATTCTACAGAACACAGTATGCACATAATGTCAAGTAGACATTCGTAGACAGAGCCTTTATTAATTTGGGACACAAGCACTTACTGTAACTTCCCTTTACTTTTTCATAAGAAAATGACAATGAGGAAGGAAGTGCAGCAGAAATCTTCAACATTACCACTGTTGTGCAAAAAGAAAAAAAAAAAGAAAGAAATGCTGTTAACTGTTTTCCCCTGAGTGGCTTGATGTGCTCTCAGATGGAAACTTATGATTCTTGTGACTCTTGGCTACCAGAAATCACATGAGATGAGTGAGGAAGAAAGACACAAAAGCTATATTTATATCTAGTACTGAACTTCTCAGAAATACCTTAATTTAATTCTTTTCAGAGACCAATAAAACGATCAGAAGGAACTTTCCAAACAATCAAATATTACAGTTCACAATGACAGTATTGCTATATATTGAACTTGTAAATATTTCATGCAAAATGTCCCTGGGAAAATATTCCCTAAATACAGAAGTCTGGGGTCAGGAATTCATTGAAAGTTGTTGCACAGTCTGAACAAGTATTATTCAAATTGTAGGGATATTTTGAGCATTTGCTATTAAGTTAGCATTTATGTATATTTGTGTACTTGACAGGAGCTGACTATTTCAGCCCTGATTCTATAAACAGACATGCCGTAGGATACTGCCTGTAAACTATGTTTTGCTTTTACTGGAGCAATTTCTAGAAACTGTTCTGTGAAAGTGGTCTAGTATGTGATAAACAAAAAAAAAGCATCAGGATAATTTTGAGAATTCAGAGTTCAGTGATCAGTAAAATGAAGATCACAAAGATCTTCTAGGCCTAGGCCAGGATGTTTGGCTTTTATTAGTATTGCCATGTAAAACTTCAGTTTTTAAAACTCTATGTTAATTTCCTCAACTGAAAGATTATTTTTTTTAAACTGGCAGCTGCCTCATTCTGCTTTCCCCTCATACTCTATGACCCGGTACGCAGAGAAGTTTAAGATTTCCCCCGTTTTCCAAACTGTCTCTTATTTGAAAATAATACATTTTTGAAAATGGCTTTTAATCATTTATGAATCTTCAACGTCCATCTTAATCAGAACATTGGGCTGTTGTTTTCTCTGTATATTTTTCATCAGAAAATGAGTATGATGACCTATGAAGGCAGAAATGACAAAAGAGGAAAAGTAACTTATGAGAAATTAAAATAAGAATAAGGAATATATGTTAGAAGTTTATATAAACAGTGAAATAGGTCTATTTGATACTTCCGAAGTATTCATTTGAAAAACTAGGCACTCAAAGTTTTCATATTCAATTAGGGATTTTTTTTTCTTACAGTCTGCTTACCTACCTTGGCACCATAGCTACTTGGAAGGGAAAGAAAACATGGAAATAAAAAGAAATTCCGACTTGGCACTAAGCACAGGGCATAGCGACAGAGTTAGCCACAGCAGCTACTGAGCCACTTCATAAGGACAAATATTTAGTTACTTTTGACTCTTATTGAAAAAATAATATCTTCCTCCTATTTGTCACTAAACTGCTAACAGAAGAAAAGCCCTTCGTCTGCTCCAAATAAGCACCTCTGTTTTTCACAGCTTGCAGTGGTGCTCCGAGTAAATAAGTTCTTGTACAGCTAGCGCTATGAGGTTCATTCAATTGCCTGAACAAAGCTATTGTTTAGAGGTTTACAACAAGCCCCTTCTGTTTCCTTTACAAGAATCTTCCTTGTTTCTGGACTTGGCATGCTTACTATAGTAAGCCTTTCTATAATTTGCAAATGCTAAAGTTATTTTTCCCTCACAGAAGAAATGAAGGAAGACTATGACACTCTGGGGCCAGAAGCCACCATCCAGACCACAGTTAACAACGGTACAGGTAAGTTATGCTTACACACCAAGCTCATGTTGGTCCTATGTCATGTGCATTCACTGAGACAGGAAAAAACAAACAAAAAACCAAAAAACACTGGCCTGTCCGCTTGTATCGCTATGACGTAAGTCAGACTTTACAGGCCTCTGGATTTATTTCAAATCTGAATTTACAACATTTTGATATTTTATTAAGCAAATTCTCATACATCAATCTGCCTCTGAAGCTCAAGAATATTGAATTATGTGAATGGATGCTTTCACAGGATGAGATGAGCGAATTTCTAGTTGTGACTTTTATACTTAAAAATAATTTTAAAATTAGAATATGATATGTCTGCACTAGCCACCACTTCATATCTGCCATCGAGAGTCAATTGATATGATGTAATCCAGACTGTAAAATGCTGTTTTTCAGAAAGCCTAATTTCCATGAGCATTTCTTGCAAAAATCTATCTTCTGGGTTCTTTTTAATTCTTTCCTCACTTTTAATTATCTGCACCTGCTATTTCCAGTAAATAATATTTCTCAGGCAAAATTTTAAAGAACTAGGGATTTTACTTCTTTTTAATAAAATGAAAAGATAATAGTGGGAAGATAGTAAGTGGTGATTTCATTTTACTCTGCTGCTGTCAGAGAACACAAGTTAAGGACAATTATGGCATTCCCTACTTTTGCCAACATAATGCATGGCATATCCTCTCACAACACAAATTTACATTCACTCACTACGTTTCTCTTTTCCTGGGTGAGATTATTTAGGGTGTCTTAAACCACCTCCACACCACCATAACAAACATTAGAATAGTGCTGAACGTCAAATGACCTTCCAAAACAAAACAAAAAAGACATCAGCGAAAATAAAATCACACAACTACCAAGGAGATGACTCAGTGCTTGTTGTACAGGCATGGAGACCTGAGTTCAGATCCTAACAACCACATAAATGCTGCACATTATAGTGCATGCCTATAATCCTTAGCACTGCGGAGGAGGTAGGGAATACCTCCCTGGGATGTACTGGCTTGCCCAGGTGAGCTCCAGGTTCAGCAAGAGACTCTGTCTCCAAGAACAACATGGAAATCAATTGAGGAAGATATAAAACATTGACCTCTGGCTTATACAACACACACACACATGTATTCTTATATATATATGCATGCACTTGCATACACATATAAAAATCACATGACTCACCAATGACAAACTTATAGTTTTGTTAAGTTTAAGATATAAAAATAATGAAAATAATGCTCATATCTCCCTTGTGTTGGTACACACTGTATTTAGAATGCCCTTATTAATAACAAAAGGCATGAATTCATTTTGTTACATATAAGAGAAGTAATGAAAAACTATTGTTAAAGTTTGATTCATTTGAATAGCATTCATTTGAGTACAAGAATGAAATCATACAACTATATATTTATAGAGAAAGCATAATATTGTGAACCAATAATTCCAATTTCTAGATGCAGCAATGACTAGACCATGACTTTTGACAAATCAGTTACCTCTTTGCAACTTAGTTTCCACATCTGTAAAATGAATATATTAACTAGTTGCTTGCCAAGAACACTGCTACTTTTAATAATCTATGTTGCTAGGATACTATCACCATGTAAAAATAGAAACAAAGCAAATAACTTCACATAAAAATATAATAATGAGATACCATGAATTATAAGTACCTCTATAATATCCCAACTCATGAATCCAAAATGGCCTCGGGTTCCTTTTAAAGAAAAATGTTAAGTGTCAGCTTCAAGTATTAATAAAGGCTGATTTTATTGCCTTTATAAACATTTAAAGTGCCACCATGAAAATTTATTCCAGCAAGGTGACAATTGGCCAGCCATTGTATATACCTGAATCCAAGTGACGTTAATAAAAATTGTTCCAATCCAGAAGATTTAAAAATCAATCCTGAACATCCTTTCACCAGGCTTAAAGATCTCCCTTTCTCCTAATACTGTTCTTTATGGTTCATATGCATTCCATCAATAAATTAATCAATATGTGTTCATTGAGTGCTTTCAACATATTCAGTGCTGTGTGCATGTGTGGAAGAAGATGGGCCAGGAAGACCCAGGCCTGGTGAGCATTTAACTTGGGGCAACAGCCTAATACACATGAAAAAATAATGAACAAGAAGTAAACTAGTGAAAATATTTATCATGCTACAAATGGTAGAAACCATAATTCTTTCAATTTCACAAATGGAAATGAGCCTATGAAGTGGATATTATATAAGGTTTTATGAAGAAGGGTGAATTGGAGCGAAGTAAATTTTCAATAGTCAAGAAGGAATGAGAGCTGGGCGTGGAGGCTCACACCTTTAGTCCCAGCACTGGTGAGGCAGAGATAGAAGGATCACCAAGAGTTAGAGGCCACTCTGAAACTACATAGTGAATTCCAGGTCTCAGCCTGGGCTAGAGTGAGACCCTGCCTTGAAAAACAAGACAAAGCAAAACAACAAAAAAAGGAATGAGGAAAGGCTTTGGAGCAGAAGAGAAATTGTAAACCAAGGACAAAATGAATGATGAAGAGATTTGCCTGAATCCAAGGGTTTGGCAGCTGTGTGTGGGGAGGAAAGCTGCACATGGAAGATGAAACCAGCAGATGGTAGATACACAGCATCTGGACAGAGAGGTTGTTGGGTCATATTATATTATCATAATGTCTGTGGGGAAAAGCCAGACCCTAGAGGTCAACTGGAAGTCATTGTAGTTATTCACTTAAGAAGTTGTTAAAAACAAATAACTAATAACTTGTCCTAGGGTGGTAAAGTGGGAAAGTTTTAATCAGATTTCTTGGTATCAGAGTCTCTGAATGACAAAGGCAAGTTGTGTGTCTTCCTGCTTGGCCTTAAGTGATATTTGCTATTTCTAGATCTATAGAGGTGTGCACTTTTGGAAATAGCTTGAATTCACCTTCAGTCATAAGTATTTTTATATAAAAGTTATAAACATCATGTGTCATAAGTGTATGTGGTATAGTGTAAATACACATGTGTGTATACATATGTACCCACTGCAAATGAGGGATTGAAATCCAGGAAGTTAGATCTGGAATAAGCAAATAAATTCAGATAGTATTGAACATCTTAGTACTGTAATATTTTTAATTGAGAGTATTCCTATGGAAGGTGGAGAAGGTTGGGGGTGGAATTCCCAGTGGGTAAAGATAAAAATCAATTTCATTGGAAGTAAAAAGGTTGTAATGAGAGAGAGAGAAAAAAAAAACAACTACACACCCAGAAACAAAGAACGAATGGTCAACTCAATTAAAAGCTTAAAATAACTACACTTGAAAGAATGTAGAGCAAAACATATTGGACTTGGTAATTAGAAATTGAATGGTGGCCCTCTGTTTATGGCCCTGCCCTTCTTACAGAAAAAATGCAGATTTATTTTTGTGAGATATAAATTTGCCACTTCGTGTCCTTGGCAAATTTTGGGTGTTACACACAAATGGAATTGAAATAATGCTTTGAGTTGAAATTATATGTTTGTCTTTTTAGAGACAGAGTTTTATGGAGCTCAGACTTGCCTAAAACTTGCTTTGTAGCTGAGGATGACCATAAATTCTTGACCCTTCCAACACTAGCGAATTATAGGTGGGCACTATCATGTCTGCTTATTATTAATTTTTTAATGAAGTTCTAGAAATTAAATTCAGGGCTGTATGCATCATAGGCAAGCACTCTAAAAATTGAACTACATTCCCAGGCCTTGAAATTATTTCTTAATTTACCATCCCCCTCTCTCCTCCAAGATCTACTCATCAAGATACAGCTGTTGGCCAACCATCTTGTGTAGCCATCCCAAGACATAATGTCACCTTCCTCCAGTGATCCTATAGACGTTTCTAGTCATTTTATTACCAAGAGTCTGGAATGATCTAAGCCAAAATGTGTTTTAGAAGAAACAAAGGCATGGATAAAAGACATATAGTACTTGGACTTCTTTTTCATATGTTAGCTTAACACATTTTTGACACGTGCTCTGAAGTCACCAACCAGAGAGTTTCATGCCCTCTTTTTCCATTCTTCCTCACTAGCAGGCTTCACATTGACTGAGAGATGTTGTGTGCTTCTCTCTGCAATAGTACTCACGGTCCAATTCCCTTCTCAGGGTCTTTAGTTGATCTTTCTTACACAAAACCATCATTTTTTCAATCCGGTATGAAGTACTCTCCATTTCATAACAACAGGACTCCATTCGAATGAGACCACTGCCTTTCATGGCATCAACAGAGGTCCATTTTCATCAGCTCCAAATTTCTCCCATGTTTCTCATCCAACTTGCCCCCATCTTGTCTTGCAGAGCTAGCTGACACCCCAGGTGCTCAGTGTGATCATCTTAGTGTTCCTCCATCCACACCGACTCCTTCCTTCTCTGAAACCCCACAGCGCTTAACTCCATGAATCGTGCATGGCAGGCTGAGCTGCCCTTCTTTCTGTTATTTACAACTAGTTCACCTAGTTCTCTTCAAGAAAATGACATGTTTCTTACCTGAACTTTGGGTGTTGAGTATCATTGTATCTATTTGATAGGGTCGCTAAGGTAATTAAATAAATAACTCACGCTTTGATATTAGTAAGGGACTAAAAATATTGCCTTTAAGGAAGTGACTAGCTTGCCTCCAAGGGGTTGATGTAACAGTGAGTGTGTGCGGCAGATTCTTATTGGCTAAATCAATGAATGAATGAATGAATGAAAAAATATTTGGTGAAGAAATTAGATAAGAAAAGAAAAAAATGACCACCTGTGAAGGTGATTGAGTTTGAGTCGTTTTGGGGTGTCTCGTGGAGGAGGGGGGACCAGAGAGAGGAGTATTCAGCATGGGTCTCACTATGTAGCCCAGGCTGAACTTGATCTCCTAGTCCTGATTCAGCTTTCCAAGTGCTGGGATCTTAGGCATATGTCACTAAACCCATCTCCAGTCAATGTCTTTAAAAAAAAAAAAAAAAAAACTTGGTATTTTGAGACAAGGTTTCAAATACCCAAAATGTAGCGATGCTTACCTTGAACTCACTATGTAGCAGAGGCTCGCATTGAACTTCTGACCCTTTGTCTCCATCTCCCCATGCCTGTGATTATAGGTATGTTGAGTGAGTACCTTTAGAGTGAAGCTTAAATCCCCAAAACCAACTTGCTAAAGACAAAGGAAAACAATCTAGAGTATCAGCATTTTATTTGTAGAACAAAGATTTGAAACATAGCACCACTGATTTATAACAACATAAAGTAGCACAAACTCTGATTTTATTTTTTTTATAAAATCTTTTTAAAAAATATTTTTATTTAATCATTTTCCAAGCAGAGAGATACAGAGGGGGGAGAGAGAGAGAGAGAGAGAGAGAGAGAGAGAGAGAGAGAGAGAGAGAGAGAGAGAGAGAGAGAAAACACCAGGGTCACCACTTTGTCGGTCTGGCTTATGTGGGTCCTGGGGAGGCAAGTGCCTTAACCACTGAGCATTCTCTCCAGCCCTGATTTTAATTTTTAAAGGAGAAAAACCATAATGCTTATAGATATAATTAAAAACACCTTTTTACAAAAGTGCCTATATAATTTCCAGATACTAATAGAGTTGAGATTCAGAATGAAATTATTAGGCATAATTTTCAGAACCTGTGAAAGAAATCCATTTTCTAAGATTAGAGCAATGAAAAATGTAGGAGGAGCTTTATAAATAGGAGCCGGCCTCCACCAGTAGTAATAAGGTTCTGTCGTAGGTACATGCTTATCATGAGCATTAAGGCAGGTCCATATGCATGGCTGGACCTCAACAGGCCCCTGATGTTTTATCTTCGAATGTGCGCAAGATATATTTACTCAGACAAACTCCGGCTCTCATTTTCAAAAGCTATTAATTACTACCCACATCTTTGTCTTTTCTGGAAGAAAAGAAATGCACCTTACATCTCTAGAAATTGGACAAGGCCAATGTAGGTAACGGTGTTTTAGTTTTTATACTTTTATTTATTTGTTTGCAAACAGAGAGAGAGAGAGAGGAGAGAGAGAGAGAGAGAGAGAGAGAGAGAGAGAGCGTACTACCTCACTGGGTCCAATTCTTAATCTTGCATAAAAAATTTTCTGTCCCAGAACTCTCTAGATAGACTATAGTTACTGAAATTGCCTCTGACATTCTAAAAATAATATGCAATTTATTTTACATCATCTTGGATTGTTTCAGATTCTAGATGTAGAAAACCTAATCATGAATATTAGCTCTAGAAATTACTAGCTACAAGAACCTGAATACATAATTGATAAACCTTTGTTTCTATAGCAGACAAAGGGAAATAAGAATTGCCTGTGTGCACAGGAACTGGCTAGCAGGCCACATTAAATGTTCTTGGTGTAGTGTTCTCAACAGAGTTACTGCTTATTCTCTTTTGGTTTGTTTTGCAGTTTGTTTGCATCTACAAGTAATCTTTAAACTTATTTTTAAAGGCATAACTGTACTTTTAATTGATTGCACATAAAAACTGCTAAGGGAGGAGGGCCAGTGATTAATTCTGGCTGGAATTGGCTAGTGCCACATCATCTACAGTACTGGCAGCAAGAAGGCATTATGTCATTTTAGGTGTCATGTGTCGCTGGTAACCAAACCCAGGCTTTTATAATCCACGTTTCTTCTGTAGCTCTTCTACTTTGCATTCACGGGGCTTTCCATGGAAGTCCCTTCCAGGTGATTCTGCTCAGCCCACTTGGCCTTGTCTTTGAAGTCCGACATGTGCGCCTCTGTGTTTATGTCACTTGATGGCTGGTCTGCTCTGCGATGGATATAGTGGAAGAGCATCTCCCAGTCAGAGGTGCTGCACATCTTCAGCAGCTTGGTCAAACTCAGCCAGAAACATGCTGGAATGGTGACCAGGTGCCCCTAGATCTAGGGGAGGAAATGAGGGCTTGAAAGTGTTTTATGCATTGCAACTGCTTCCCCTCCCTCCTCCACCCTGGTTCCCCATCAACATGTCTAGAAACTAAAATATGCTGTTGAACCATTTGTAGTGAAAAGACCAAAGCAGTCTACATCCTGGAAAACTATGAATTCTTTTCTGCTATCTTTGAGATTCCAATGAAAGTTAAAAATTATGAAGGGATGGAAAGTCCCCTCTCACTTCATCTTTAACTAGCATGCTTAGATTAAAGAAAAGGATGATTTAGTAGTACCCATGTTGGTTTACATGGATGATGAAAGCCATCAGATATTAACTTGATAATTCGCAGCACTAATGACAATTTTTCTTTCAATCTGAATAATGTCAATAAAAAGAAAAACCATTTGTCCTTCATTGATAGCCACTAACATACTCACATTCGTTTCTTTTTATTATTTCACTACTCTTCATTGTATGCAGAATTTGAACTGAGGTTTGAGGGGGAAAAAAACCTTTAAAGAAATAGAAGATTGGGCTGGAGAGATGGCTCAGCGGTTAAGGCACTTGCCTCCAGTGCCTAAGGCCCCGGGTTCAATTCCCCAGGTCCCATATAAGCCAGACCCACAAGGTGGTGGCCCTGGTGTACTCTCTCTCTCTCTCTCTCTCTCTCTCTCTCTCTCTCTCTGCTTGAAAATGAATAAATAAAATATTTAAAAAAAAAGAAATAGAAGATTTATTCTCTGCCCCAAAGGAACATAAAATATTATAATTCCAGTAGGGAAATAAAAGTCATAATAAAAGGAAGACAAAAGGTGCAAATGCATAATTATAGCCTCATTGGCTCTTCAAATCAATAGTCGCTTCTTGAAACCCTACTAAATGTAAGGCATTTTGTTAAGCATCACAAGTGATACAAAATGAGCAAAAAGTAGTCACAGCTACTAAGTATTCAATTGAATAAAATAAGGACAGATGAATGAGAAATGTGTATAAAATATTTAGTGCAATATGGAGACATAAATATTTAATCATTGCTAACCATTATTAGTAGTACTTAATGTATGTATGGATTAGATGTATTATTTGAAATACAAGCAGCTATATAGGATCAAATCCAAGGTGTTGGGTATTGCAGAGGGTTTCCTGACAGAGTTAACGTCAATAGAGAGATGCCTAAAAAAGATTAGAGAGAGATTTCAAGCAAAGATCTTTGGGGAAAAAGTTTTCTTAGCATGCTTACATACAAAAAAGAGAAAATCTGAACATATAAAAGGAGGCTGAGCAGTTGTGAAGGAATAGCCTCAGATGGTAGGCATGATAGAAGACAAGAGATGGTCTTTTCTTAGCAGTGTGATTGAGAGGGGAAATCACACTGCTAGTAGAGAGAAATTGAACAAACTTATCTGGGGGATTTATACCATATAGCTTGTACTCTTAAAGCAGGTAGCAGGGAGAGGTTGCAGTTAACAGTATGATAGGAGGACTAGGGCTGAAATCTTGAATGGAATTATAGAGTAAATGCTGTGGACAATGTATAGAGATTCAAACACCATCAAGAATACTCCATTCTGGGGGCTGAGGAGATGGCTCCACAGACGAGTCCTTGCCCACTTTAAGCCTGAAGGCTTCTCAGGCCCAACCACCAAGTTTGACTTCCCAGAACCCACGCAAATAGTTGGTCATGGCTATATAACTCTGGAACTTTAGCCCATGGAAAATGGGGGGCTCTCTGACAGGCGCTCAGGGTGGAGATGGTGACCCCTTCTCTAGGAAGAATGCAGATGATTACAAGAGAAGGACACCTGGCATTCTCCTCGGGGCAACTGCATGCACACACATACATGCGTAAACCGCACATGACACACACCACAGAATACGCACATATATGCACACATATGCAAAATAAAAACATCCCTTTTTGAAAACAGTCTATTATTAGATTCTACAGTTATTTAAGTATCTCTAGATATGTTTGATAGCTATAGAAGCAGAAAAATTGGATAAACTCTTAGTTTGGCAAGGCAAAAATGGTTTGAGCAGAAGAAGCAGGCATGGGGTAACTTAAGGTTCAGGAAGAACAGAGGTGAGTTCACAGAACAGGAGAAATGGACTGGGGAACTTGCCACAACCTGACCGTCAGTGAAGCGCCTGTCTAAGAAAATGAGGAGTTGGACTTCAGGGAGTGCACATCCCTGGTTCTGGTTCAGGTTCTGACAAAGGAACTGTCCTGGGTTTAGTGCAGGATCAAAGCTAGCTATCCATGTTGCTTGATGAGAGAGTCAAAGCGCAGGGAGGGAAGGAGTAGGTGTGGACTACCTTTTGAGCAATGGTGGGTGGACTGGACATTGTCATGGAACAAGCATATTTAGCCAGAGCTAGAGGCAGTGTCCTAAGACTTTGGACTTCAAAACCTTAGAGTAATAGCTCAGCATGGAAGCATATTCCTGGTGTGACAGGATGATCGTGAGGAAGAGGCCAACCTAGGCTACATAATAAGTTTGAGGTTTATTTTTCTCAAACAAACAAAATCCCTTAAGACAATTTTTTATGGAATGGAGACTCTTAGAAGATGGAGATTTAGTTTGGTTTTGTCCATGTTCCTTTTAACATGAACACTGCTGTCTAAATACAGCGTGACAGTTAAGAGGCAGGTTGTTAAATTAAAAGATAAAGAATTGATTGTGTTGATGAACCAGGTAAGAGTGGTTTGCTCACTGGTATGAACTAAGAAGCAGTGTGACCCAGCCTCTTTGCTGTGTGTATCAAGACAGATGTGAGCAGCAAGGGTTCTGCAGGAAGCCTGTGAGGAATGGGACATTACCAGGGGATGACACACTTTCATTTAATCTGAAGAAGTGGAACGCACGTAGGAGGATGTCATTAAGCATGTGGGGGGAAAACAAGTAGTATGTGAAATGGGAAAGCAAAATGAACCGTGAATAAAGTTCCTTTTTTTTTTTTTTTTTGGTCTCTTACTCCACATTAAACTTAAGACATTTTAAAACATTTACTATAGCCATAAAATATCATATAAAATAATAGCTAATAACAATTCACCTTTGCAGGGTGCTTTGAAGAGTTCTCTTTATTGGTTAGAAAGAAGAAATACCAAAATTAGGAAAATGAAATATTTACATATTAAATAGAAAGCTTAAGTAAGTGTCTTGCGAAGAATCTTAAAAACTTTTAGAATATCTTTCTTTACCCAGTAATTCAGTCTGGATCATTCAGAAGAGAGAGGGGAAGGAAGAGAAGAGAGAAGTGAGAAGAGGAGACATAGAAAGAAAAAAAGAATAGGGTTCAGAACTCAAAATAGGAACTGTATCAGTAGAGAAAAAATAAATTTAAATGAAAAACAGGATACAGACATAAAAGGGAGAAAATAAATTTAATATTATACACACTAAAGTGGACATTTTAATTGGCTTTCCTCATACTAATTTTATAGTGCAATAATGTGATATTTGGAATTATTTATGTCATTGTGGTCTTTTTAGTATTTAGGTCTTGTTCAAATAGTATTAAATTAGCATAATAAACAAAAACTAAAAGGCTAGGCTTTCTCTCTTACCTCATTGATTGTCTGTGATAGTGTTGAAAGAGCGATGTGTGAAGAGTTAAGATGGAGTTTGGCATCCAGCTCTTCCAGAAATTCATTGTGTAACTTTGTGTGATTCATCAACCTCAGTGCACTTAGTGGTATGAGCTGTTCAATGAGGAAATTAGAATAGAAACTTTGAATTCCACCCTCTCCCCTCCCCTCCTCTCACACACTCTTTCTCCTAATGCAATAATGTTGAGAAGTAAGAATTAAGAAAATAAAAGGCTGGACTGTTGGTTTGGAAATGGAAATGCATCATACTGCCCAGTGTAACATCAGCACCCTGGGTGTGGGTACACACAGTCCCACGCTGAAGCAGGCCTTGTACTTGGTCTCTGCCAATGCCATTTTGAAATTCTTCTCTTTACTGATTGAATGAACTTATTAGCTGTTAACACATTAATTCAGAAAATAAATCAGGTACACTACTTTAAAAATATTTTATTTATTTATTTGAGTGAGAGAGAGAAAAAGGCAGATAGAGAGAATGGGGCACCGCCAGGGCCTCCAGCTACTGCACCTTGTGTGGTTAGTGGGGAATCGAACTTTGGTCCTTTTGCTTTGCAGGCAAATTTAACATACAATACTTTTGTCATACGTTTTAAAAAAAAAAGGGCAAAACACCTCCTTCCATTGAAACTGAAAGAATTGGTTTCCAAGGGAACGTATGAAATTCTTTTTTAATGACAACAGTCTCTACAATGTCCTGTCTTTAGCTTTCATCCTATTGATGAAATTCTTAAGAGTTGTTTTTAACAAGGCACCTGTGAGTTTGTTTTCCCTGGGTTATGTCCTACTACTTGGTAGAAAGCATGTCACAGGAATAGTGGGAAAGAATGGAATGAGAGGCATATCCTCTTGAACTAGAGAAATAACAGTTTGGTCAGATGTACAGGTTGGGTGTCCACAGAGCAAATGGATGCTCAGTAATAATCCAGACCACATTAGCAATCTTGGTTGAACCAAAAGCACCATGATGCAAGGCATGACTCCTCCAAGCCAATAGTATCAGCAAAGCAGACAGCAGACCTGCAAGCAGTAAGCCTCTTTAAGAGAACTCTGCACCCAGTCACTAGAATGGGAGAAAGTGGAAAATAAGCAAGACAGGTTTGGCAGCATTATTATCCTCGTGGCTTAATAACTTTTTGTTTCTTATTTTTCTCACATGGACTTTAAATTAAAACCTTTGAATTTGCTAGTTTTCTTACATGGGTAGAGGCCGCACAAGTTTGATCAAGTATTTCTTAGCTGCAGTTGAGTGGAAGCAAAGTGTTCATCAATCATACAGGAGCAGATAGTTCAATTAGTACCTAAGTACTTAACAAGGAGGGAGGCATAGATTATAACGTGTGCCATTTTCTTCTGGTTTTTATCTGTCACATGTTGAAAGGTTGGGGGAGTTTTGTCATTCAGTCATATAAGCATCATAGAAAGTTTTAAATATTTTAGTAAATTTCAATCATTAAGTTTTAAATAAAGGAGAGAAAAGGGAGAAAAGCAGAAGTACTTGCAGGGTAGACAGCAATGGGTCCCAAACAGACCATGACCAGTGTATACCAAGAAGAGCTTGTTCACTTCCTGCCTAATGAATGCTGGGGTTTTAGTAGCTTTGATTATGATTAGGAGAAAAGCTATATCCACTTCAAAGCAAGAGTTCCCACAAGAAATAAGAATGTGAGCTTTATATATTCCTTATTCATTCAACAAATATTTAATAAGCACTATTTTCCCTGAGACGTTCCATGTGGTTACCAGGTAATTCCAAACAGCTCTCACATCAGAAAGCTGTGCTATTTCGAGTTTTCATTTGAAATGGAATATAGATTAAACTATCCTAGCTTACCTAGAGCATCAAAAACACATTGATTAACAGAAAGTATGAAATTATGAACTATTGGAATTTTACAAATACCCAAATAAGCACACACTGGCTCACTTCAAAGATGAGGAAATGGAGGCTGAAAAACCAAGTAACTTGGCCAATATGTAGAGTCTAAGGCCCTGATCTGATCTTTCAGTTATTGAGTAACAGCTATGTTCCAGACTTCTGGTCCATGCCTCTAGCAGCTGACATATGTGTGCGGGAAAGATTACAGTGTGCTGTGATAAGTTCAATGATTGAGATTTCCAGATGGCATCCAGTTAGTGAAGAAGAGGTTATAAACTCAGGTTGAGACAGCCAGGAAGGTTATTGACAAGGAAGTAATTCAATGCCACTACTCATAACCCTGCTTCATGCTACCATGTGAGACAGAAGATTGAATTCCTTCAGGACAGGTTCTCAAGCGGGCATGAGTCAGAATTTCCTATAAAGCCTGTTATAACACAGATTGCTGACTCTGGAATGGGCTCCAAGAGTTTGCATTTCAAACAAATTTCCAGGTATTACTGATGCTGCTGGTGTAGGGACCACATTTTGAAATCCATGAAATGCCCAACCTTGGGCAAATGACTATTTTATGACTCCACAAATAATTATATGAAGAGTCTATGAATTGCTGTATGAAATCCTATCTAAAATGCAATAAAATTATCAGAGCTGTTTTTGGTAATATACTAATTCCAGATTTTCAGATTACATAGCCAATGGCAAGATGAATGGACATTATATGATATGGGAATTAAAAGTCAGCATCATTCAACAATGATACACTACAATCAAAGCTTCCCAAAGTCTCTGAATCTTAATATTCACAATTCCCTAATATGAAACCTAACTTTAAAAATTCTCTGAGGCGGAAGAAATTGTTTACTGGATAAAGTGCTAACCACTCAAGCTGGAGTACCAGAATTTGATTCACAGGTCCCATGTAAAACACTGGAAGCCATGGTGGGCTACTGTAATTCCAGAACAGTGACACTGATGGAGAGACAGGAGATAAAGACAGGAAGCTTCTGGTCAGTTCAGCCAGCAAGAACAGTAAAGCAAAGAACATCCAGGGAGATAAACTCTGCCTCAGATGAGGTGGAAAGGCAAGGACTGACTTGAAAGTTGTCCTCAGTCTTCCATATGCACAACACGGCAAGTATTCACCTGCACTCACATGTGCACACACAAATAATAAAATAAAACAAGGACTGAAGTCTGTCCCTGATGGAGCTGCTTCCTGCTGTGCAGGAAGAGATTTGATTCTACAGATTGCTAATGACTCCCACCTCCTATTCATTTCTTCTTCTTCTTCTTCTTCTTCTTCTTCTTCTTCTTCTTCTTCTTCTTCTTCTTCTTCTTCTTCTTCTTCTTCTTCTTCTT
>PVHP010001777.1:0-100340 GCA_004024765.1 Zapus hudsonius | reverse complement strand
ATAAATAAAAAACAAAACAAAACAAATAGTATACATAATAGTTTATCAAATAAAAAACAGTAAATGGTTTATTAGTAGCTTACAAATTAAACTATCAAAAGAGGACTTTTCTGTTATATTTTAAGTATTTAATACAAATAATTTATTGGTTTTCAAAATAGAAAAAAAATAACCACCACTTAACAAAAAATTACTGTAGGGTATGGTTATGAATAAAAGTAGACATTAAGTCAAAAAAATCTGCCTTAAAAGTTTGGTTAAGTGGTGTGTGAGGGTGCATGCCTTTTATCCAAGCACTCAGGAAGCAGAGGTTGGAAGATCATCATGAGTTCAAGGCCAGTCTGAGACTACATAGTGAATTCCATGTCAGACTGGGCTAGACCCTACCTCAAACAAACAAACAAACAAACAAATAAACAAAGTTTGGTTAAAACTGGATAGCAAGGTTATTACATATAAATTTATAGTGTATATTAATTCAGTTTTTTTTGTTCTTAGAAATAAAATAATTTAAACTAGACTTCCTGATTACATATTTTTCTGTCTCATATCTGAAGCTTTAATTGAAAAGCTTTAAACAATTTGAGATTTCTGCATTGCACAAAAGAGACCTAAATATCAGAATATAACTAGGTGGTGTGAGACTACTTCATATTATTTTTCTGCTCTGTGTTATTGTCTGAATTCAAGCTTGTTTAACATTTTTGAGTGGAATATTTAATATAGTACAATGATTTTGAAGGCTAAACTAAGCAGATTAGCTACAACTCAGAGGAATGTTTGCAAAATAATATTGCTTAAGGTTGCCGAGTGCTTTTCTACTTGTTCCTTTCATTTTGTATCAACAGAAAGTACATTCCAAATTAGAGCTTTATAAAATATAAACCATACTGGAGCTCCAGCAAAGGTATACTTTGAGTACCTTAGCACTAAGCAAAATATTCTTCCTATAAAATCGAATGTTTGTGCTCAGCTGTTAAAAGCACTTGGAACTGAGACACTTCATAAGAAAATATATAAATAAAATGAGAGGAGGCCAAAATGTCATCTAAAGTAAAATCTTCCATTTCATTTCCATGTATTAATATTTATTTATAAATATGTCAAACTAAATGGAATTTATTCACAAAGCTGGTAAGACATTACAATATTTATTGTGTATTTTATTAAGTCATTTTATTGCTGTATTAAAAGTACAATTAAATCAGTTATTTTAAATCTGGAGTTATAAGGCTTTGTTCTATAGTTTGAAAATACCCAAACTTAATTATCATAAATAACTAATCTAAATATTTTATTAGTTAACCTGATAAATTGTGATTTTACTGGATTCATTATTAGCCCAAGAGATTTTCTTCCCAAACATGTTATCTATAACTTTCAATTATGCCTTCATGTGATCAGTCAAAAATCTACATCATAAATATTCTCATAACTACTCTGGGATAATTATCCATATTTTACCATTGAAAACTAAGCCACAGAGATCTGTAAATGTAGCTATGGATTGATTTAAGATGAATGAAAAGAGTAAAACTTAAATAAGATAACCTCACTGTGGAGGAATAAAGGGATTTTCAGAGTAAAATTATTTGTCTGTTAAATACTTTGTGGCCTTCCCCCCTTTTTTTTAAAAAAACATATTTATTGTCAATACTTAGATACATTGTATGAGCAGATCTTGTGAAGGTACCCCCATTTCCCTCCTTCCTGTTCCCAACCCACTGGGGCCCTCCTCAGTGGCCTTACTGAATCAGTTCATGGGGTAGGGGGTTATGAATTGTACAAAAGGTAGCCAGGTTTTTCCCCTTTGTGTATTGTTGTTGAGGAGGGCAATGTCTCTGGATATTCTCCCCACCATGGCTCTTACAATCTTTCCACCCCCTCTTCCACTCAGTT
Source organism: Zapus hudsonius (assembly GCA_004024765.1). Lineage (NCBI taxonomy): Eukaryota > Metazoa > Chordata > Mammalia > Rodentia > Dipodidae > Zapus > Zapus hudsonius. The sequence continues at coordinate 98,441 of PVHP010001777.1, read as the reverse complement.
CCCTGAGTGGGTTCCATGGTGGGTGAGTGTCATGGTTTGATCCAGGTGTCCCTCACAAACAATTGAATGTGTTCTGATAGATCGATCCTCAGCTGATGGCAGTTTGGGTTTTACAACCTTGATGAAGCTGTGTTGTTGGGGGTGGGCTTATGGGGGTTATAAGCCAGCTTCCCCTTGCCAGTATTTGGCACACCTTCCTGCCGCTGTTTGCAGTGCTTTGGCAGAGGTGATGTCCAGCCCTCTGCTCATGCCATCGTTTTCCCTGCCAGGATGGAGTCTCCCCTCGAGTCCGTAAGCCAAATAAACCCATTCCTCCATAAACCGCTTTTGCTTGGGTTCTTTATGCGCAGCAGCTAGAAAGATGACCGCAACAGTGAGTTTTAAGTCTGCTTTATTTTTGAGATCTTAAGTCTCTGGACTTCTGCTTTGGATTGTCTTGTCCAAAGTATGTATTTACAATTTCACAAGCATTTGTCATGAAATAGAATTCAGTGTACATATTTCTGAATGCTGCATTTTTCAGAGCTGAGGACAAGCTTGCCTCTCACCTGGCCAATGCAGCTGTGACGGTTTGCTTCTGTTAAGACTTTGCTGGGACTCCCATAGCAACCAGGTGGCAGAAACAGCAGAAAGTTATCTCCTCATAGTCCTAAAGCTAAATGTCAAGTCTAAGGTTGGTTTCTTCTGAGATCCTCTTTCCTCAACTTGTAGAAAAACATTTTTTTTCCTCTGGTGTCTCATGTGGTTATTCCTCTGAGCATATCTGGATCCTTATCATCTTAATTTCATTAGAAAATTAGTCATATTTGATTAATTCTGGTTATAATGAACTTATTTAACCAAATTCACCTCTTCAAAACTTTCTCCAAATATACTCATATCCTCTGGCCAACATTATCACTCACAAAACAAGAATGCTCACCATACAAAGTTGGGCAGTACAAAATTCAATTCACAGTGCCATGAAGATTCTGACTTTGCTTTCTGCCGTGTATTTGTCCCATTATCTGGATTAAGCAAAATAAAAATATATTAAGATCAAACCCAAAATAATATTTAAAAATTTTGAATTTATTTGCAAGCAGAGAGATATAGACAAAGACAGGAGAGAGAGAGAAAGAGAGAGAGAGAGAGAGAGAGAGAGAGAGAGAGAGAGAGAGAGAGAGAGAGAGAGAGAGAGAGAGAATGTGTGCACCATGGCTTCTAGCCTGCCACCCCCTCTGAATCTAGCTACCTGTGTGGGCACTGGGAAATAAAACCTGGGTCATTATATTTTGTAGGCAAGTGCCTTAACTGGCTAAGCTGTCTTTCCAGCCCTCAAAAGAATACTTTTAAAAGGAACCAAGAAGCTTCTAAAGGTTTGACTAAGCAGTTAAAGGTACTTGTTTACAAAGTGTGCTGGCCTGGGTTCAATTCTCCAGTGCCCACATAAACCAGATGCACAAAATGGCACTTATGTCTGGAATTCATTTGCAGTGCCAAGAGGCCTGAGAATGTTCATCATGTCTCTTTCAAGTAAATAGACAAAACCATTAAAACATGTTTTAGGGTTGGAGAGAGAGCTCAGCAGTGCTTTCCAGCTTGCAAAAATATTAAGAAAAGAAATAAGAAAGATACATTTGAGTATCCAAATCATGTACCACCCTATTTATCTTAAGACATATAGCTTTATATACAAAAGAATGCACTTTAATCCCATATTCATAATTTTTGCTCACTCTTTGTGCTACTTTTTGCATGCTCAGTGCCACTAATCATCAGTGAGAAATTCAGGGAGAGACCATCTCACATGTGTTAGAATGGTTCCTTACAGTGACAGATGATGAAAGTCAGTGCTGAAGGGGACATGATGTAAATTCTGAAAAGATATAAAAGCAGCATGCCAGAGAAATTTGTACTTCCATGTTCATTGGGTCATTACCGTAATGAAGATATGTAACCAGCCTAAGTGTCCATCAAAGAAGGAATGAGGGAAGAAAACATAGTGTATAAACACAATCAAACCCTACCTAGTAACTATACCTAGAAGTAAAGTATCACTTGAGTAAAAAAGGAGACAGGCTAAGAAAGACAAATAGTCACTTATATGTTATTCTGGTTTGGATGCGGATTATCCCTAGGAATTTCATTGTTGAAGGCTTGGTCCCTAGCTGCAGATGACATCATGAAGGCTCCAGTCTCATCAATGGATTTGTTCATTGATCAGTTCCTATTCCATAGGCTATGCTGAGGTAGGCCAGGGCTTTTGCTTTTCAATGGTGTGTTTTGTTCCCAGCTGTCCCCCCTCTTCTCTCTCTCTCTCTCTCTCTCTCTCTCTCTCTCTCTCTCTCTCTCTCTCTCTCTCTCTCTCTCGGAGCAGTTCTTCTGTGTCCTCCATGTCATGAAGTTCCTGCCTCAGCAGGACTAGGGAACAACAGGATCAAAGGAACACGAACTGAAACCAGGAGCCAAAACAAATCATTCTTCCTTTTAAAGTGTCTCAGGTATTTTGTCATGGTGGCAGAAAGCTGAGTAACACGCATGTGGGGTGTGAAAAAGTTAAAGAAATCCATACAAATCCAGTGGAAGGTTCTTGTCCGAGGTTGGGGAACAGAGGTTGAGGACACATGGACTAAAGAACAAACTTTTGATAAGACAAGAGCAGAGAGCTAAAGGGGTTTGTGGTATATTACATTGACTTATATAGACATGAAAATTTCCGAGAATAGCTTTTGAGTGTTTCTCTATACTCCAAAAAGATAAACATGTGAGATAATGCATGTCTTAAATGTCTTCATTTAGCCATTCTACAACATATACCTATATCAAACCATCATTTTATATATCACAAACATATCAGGATTTTATCTATTAATTTAAAAGTTAGGTAGATATTCATGTACACACGTGTGCACTTATACACAATAGTGTAGGCATGTAATCAGGCATGCATGTTCAGAAAGGATAAAACATTGAATATGAAGGAAAACATCAAAGCATAACAAAATATTTTATCTTTATATTTTTATAGAAAGTAACTATTTATAAGAATAATGGTAAACCTAGATCAAGGATGAAAGTGTGAAACATGGTCCATTGTTAAAGAATGCCCTAAGCACATTTATTGAGGAGATATTAAGGTTTAATATGATGATATCTACAGGCTCTTTTGTGTTTGTCGCTAAGATTTTTACTTACTCGACCATATTAATTTTTCAAGTTGTGACATTGCCTGGCTTATAATTTGAGAAATTTTGACAGTATATTCACATAATAGCAATTGATATTTATGTTTCCCCTTTCATATTGCCCTAAATCCCACGTTGACTCTGTCAAAGAATGGTTGAACAATGCTTCATCACTTTCTATTTCTGTAAGAAAGTTTTATTCCTCAAAAAATGAGTAGAAAGTTCCTCTGCAATTTCTGGGGTCAGGATTTTGGTTGCATGGAAAATACTATAACATCTCTGCAATAGAGGATAATGCATTCATCTTCTTAAATGAGTTATATAAGTTATTTTATTGTAGGAATTTTACCATACCACCTAAGATTTTAATTTTCATGGCATAATTTTTAAAAATATTAACTTCTATTTGTTGATTTTTTAATATAAGAGGCTTGGAAGACTTTGATATGAAGGACTCTCCCTTCTCATTAGTGCTTTCTCATTAGTGCTGTCCATTGTACTTAATGTCATATTTTTAATCCTAATGTCCAATTTAAGATATTTCTGTATGACAAAACAATCCAAAATGTAATGCTTAAAATCAGCATTTACCTGGCCCACACTCTGTGTTCTAAAATCAACACTAGATGCAGCTGGTGGTTCTTATCTAAACGCAACTTCATCATTCTTCCCAAGGTAGTTGTAGGTCAGCTAGGGGTGGCCACACCTCCGTTTTTCTGGCTCCTGGTAGAAATGTGACACTTCTCTTTGCTTTGGTCTTTGGTCTTCTGGCATACTGGAGTGTGATAACTCATAAAACTTTGCAGTTACCAAAGACATAACAAGAGGTAGCTTGGCCTTAGGAAACCTAGACAAGGAGCTGGCACATAATTTCACATATTCTGGAAAACAAACAAACAAACAAACAAACAAAAACAAAGGGCTGGAGAGATAGCTCAGTGGTTAAGGCCCTGGGTCCAAACCTCCAGTGCCTAAGGCCCCGGGTTCAATTCCCCAGGACCCACATAAGCCTGACCCACAAGGTGGTGGCCCTGGTGCATTCTCTCTCTCTCTCTCTCTCTCTCTCTCTCTCTCTCTCTGTATCTCTCTCTGCTTGAAAAGGAATAAATAAAATATTAAAAAAAAACCAAAAAAAACAAGACATGCTGGACTCAAAGGGTCAGAAAAACACTCCACTTTTTAAATGCAAGGAACTTGAACTTCAAATTGCAAAGAGCACAGGTACAGAAAGAAATCAAGAATGCTGACCATTTTAGCAAGTATCCTAGTATTCTCTCTTAATACTGAAACATTTTATTTTCAAGCTGCAACTTTTTTACCCATCCATTTCCTTTTTTCATCTCAAAACATCTAAGAATTTTGTCATTTGTTTTCTCAGGTTTCTGTTAGAATTTTCTACAGTGAAATGGTTGTTTTTGATTCATTTTAAAGGTTTTGTTTATCTGAAAAGTCACTTTGCAGCCATTATTAAAAGAACAGTCTTCCGGGAACCCATTTCTTTGTTCATTCTCATTCACATATTTTATCTTAGCATTTCAAAGAAAAATGTTAGTGTTTTCTGGGTTCTATTACTGGGATGTCCACTAGCCGTTCTTTCGAATCTCTTTCCTTTATGACTGATTTTGACATTCCTTGATGTCTCCGTGTTCCGCAGTTCAGCAAAATGCACAAGGAACGAATCTCTCTTGATTTATCCTCTTTATGCTCTGAATGGCTGAGGGTTCATGATTACATCAGCCCTGGATAATCCTGGCCCATTACCTGTTCATTCTAATCATCTATTCTGCACACCTACTTTATCTCTATTGTCCATGCCAATGGGATATTTATCATATTTTCTCACTTTATTCTTTGTATCTCTTAAGTCCTTTATGTTTCTCATTTCATTGTTAAATGTACTGCATTCTGGATAATCCCTTAAAGTTTGCTTTTGAATTTGCTCATTCTTTATACTCAGCTGCCAAAGCGATTTCATTCATTTGAATACATTCAGGATTCATTGCTGAAACTCCTTCCTCATTTTTTGGCTCATTATATTTTGGTAGTCTCTCAGTCTGAAATCCATGTTTATTCAATCTTTTACTTTCTATAATTATTTTCTATATTGCTATAGCATACTCTGTATCTGATTCCAATCCATGAGCTTATAAATTTGTGATTTTTTTTCTTTATTGACTGTCACTCATGATTATATTAGTGTATTTTATAGATAACTTTCATTTTTTTGAACTTCATCACTGAAATTCTTGAAGAGCCTGGGGTTTCTTCTGGGAGAATTGGAATGTTGGTTCCATCATACACTGGGGAATCACTATGGTCTTAGAAACATGCTACTTTATTTGACAATCTTTGGTTGATGTGATCTTCTCAGATCAGTCTCTTCAGTGTGGAAGTGCCCAGGCTACGAAGCCTGACCTTGGTGCTGCTGAAAGGGGTAGCATCTACCTTCAGTCTTCCCAGCCAGGAGCCACCCCCCTCCAAATAATGCAAGCAATTGCCAAAGCCCTTGGTTAGCCACTAGAACTAGATGGTAAGAACCTATTGCTGAAGACACCTGTGGTTGCAAAACATTGAGAAATTAAGATAAAAGTGAGATGATAGCTTTCTACTGGATAGCTTTCATAGTGCTGGAGGGAACTATGCATGCTGATAGGGAAAAAGGTCATATACCATCAGAACTACCCATGCAAGATACAAAATCAACCTTCCAGGCAAGATGTATCTGAGTGCAATAGTGGCACATAGATTTTGGGGATAATCTACTTCTCTCTGATTGGATATGAGTTCTGTTTAGTGGGAGGGAATTCATGCCTGGTACTGAGAACCAAGTCAAAAGTCTATGACTTGTAAGGTCAACTTTCTGTTCTCTGGCTAAATGGAGAAGTAATACCCATCAAAAATCCAAGTGTATATGTTTCTTCCCTTTGATCTATGATGCTCTCACTCTTGCTAAGAGAACCTCCTTTTTACAGATGGCAGCGACCCATCAGAATGGCCAGAAGACAAAGCTGAGTACTTCACATGAGATGACTCAGCTCTATCACACCCTCCAGGGACCAGGCAGCATTATAGAGAAAGAGGTAGATTAGATATGAGTGCTGCTCTTGCTGTTAGCCAGAAAATCTTCTCAATTCTGGGAGAAACTGGGAAGACTCAAAACTCATTAAAGCAGAAAATGGATTGTTGAGAACTCAACACTAAAGTTGATTTCTGACATGCCCTCCAAGGTTCAGGGAACATTGTGGGAGAGGCAGCAGGAAGAATGTACAAGAGCCATGAGGTGGGCTGGTTTCCACAGTTCCTCATGTAGTTGCAGCGGTAGGTCAGCACATACAGATGAAACCCATCTGTTCTGGCCCGCTTCCCTGAGCCTTGGGATCAGCTCCTAGAGAATCCCAAGTTCACCCTTGTCCCATGCCTCCTGTCTTTAAGTAATAAGTTTGTAAACAGCATGCAGTGAACCTGCATTGCAACCACACTTTTAAATGATTTTTCTCTATATTCAATGGTTATGGAATCAGAATCAACCCCAAATCAGCATTTTTCTTTGGACTTCTTTTCTAGGTCTTCTAGTGAAGGGATTGTGAAAATGTATTCACTTTAGAAAGCCCCTAATTCACATTTTTATGGACTAAAAAGGAACATTTATTTTAACAAATATTGTGCTTCCAATATATCTATGAAAATATATGTTAGCTTAATAAATCACATAATTTTGATTAGAATTTTTAAAATTTGTGACCTATACAAAGTTATGTCTATTTTAATTTCATATCAAATGATGTAAGCAAATTAGTCTGTTCATCTTATTTATCTGTCAAAAATTGCTCTGGGCAAAAATTTCTAGAGCAAAGTAAGAAATGACATGGAAAGCATTAATGAGCCAAAACAAATTTACCACATAAAAAAATAGAACCTATGGGGTTTCTTTCATTCCTTTTATAAAATACAAATATATTCCATCAGATAAACTAGGGTAGAATCATAAAACAGAGAAATGAGATACTTCCTAGGGAATAGGATAGAGGGGTGTTTGGGTTTATATTTTCACAGTGTTTGCATTTTACCTCTTGTCTTTCTATTTGAGGGCATTTCATCTTCTCAGGAGAAAGGAGTAAAACACAATTTCCTGTGCTCTCACAAGGCGTAAAATTCTCTAACTTATTAGAGTTTCAAGCTTGCTGTGTTTTGAAAAGATGCACAAATATTTTAGGTCACTTTTGCATAACTGATGAGCATTTTTCTTTGGACTTCTTTTCTGGGTCTTCTGAGTTGCTGGGCCTACAGGCCTGCACAACTAGACCTTGTGTGAACTTTATTGAACACATATTTCAGAAGTCTATTAATACAAATTGATTTGTATTTCTACTGAGTCATTTGGTGGGTACAAAGATGAATTAAGAAAAACAAAGTGTCAGTGATAAATACATACAGAGGGAGGAAAAGAAACCTTATAATATATCAACAAAGTAATGAAGTATTATTTTTGAGATAGGATCTCACTGTTTTTCCTCAGGCTAACCTCAAAATCATGATTTTTCTGCCTCAGCCTCTTGAATGTTGGTATTACAGGCTTGTACCACCACACGTGGTGCTAGAAAATTATTGCTCACATTTAATTAATTAATTAAATATTTTTGAAATAGTGTCTCACTCTAGCCGTGGCTGACTTGGAATTCACTATATAGTCTCAGGGTGGTCTCAAACATACATCTAGCCTCCTACCTTGGCCTCCCAAGTGATGGAATTAAAGGCTTTTGCCACCACAGATGGTGAAAACTCAATTTTTAAGCAACATTTCTCAAGTTATAATTTATATACCACTAAAAATTCACCTCTTTTAAGTAAACAGTTTGATGTTTGTCAGCACACTTTTAGTTGTGTGATTACATCATACCCTAATTCTAAGCATTGAAATATTTCATCATCTTCAAAAGAGACCGCTTGTCTATCATATTCCACTTCTTTCCATCTCCCAGGCACAGCTTCTCTCTGACTCCAGGGTCACATGTATTGGAGCCTTTGTGTAAATTCAATTGTGTTTTTCTTTATGGCTGGCTTCTATCACTTAGGACAATGCTTTTGAGGACCATCTGTACTATATCGTATGTCAGTCTTTAATTCATTCCATCGTGAATATGCACTACATGGTGTTTATCCATGTATGAGTTGATGGCTATTTGAGACATTTCTATTTTGTGCTGTCATTGATCATGCTGCCATGAACATTTGTGAGCTAGTCTAAGTGCAGACGGGTGCTTCACTTCTGTCGGGTAGATGCCCATGAGTGGCATTTCTGAGGCTGTCATTAACATTTTGAAAAACTGTAAAACGTTTCAAAGTGATTTCGTCATTTCAACCCTTTTTATGTGAATGTTCTAAGTATTTCTGTAGTGTTGTTTATACTTACTATTGCCTTTTGTTTTTTTATTATTCTTTGATTTTTTTTAATATAAAGGTTGTACTCTTAGGCTTCATTGCCCCCCTGCTCCATTCTGCTGAGGATTTTCTTCTGTGTGGTTTTTGGTATTCATTGTGGGGACCAAAAGGCCTCAGTCAGTCTCTGTGGTGTGTGTGTGTGTGGGGGGGAGGACTCAGTCTCTTTTGATCCACCCTGGGGCTCTTAAAATCTTTCCACCCCCTCTTCCACAATGTTTCCTCAGCCTTCTCAGTCAACATAGGGATCCAATTTAGTGTTGATTTCTCTGTAGCTTCTGGATCTCTGTTTTGATGAGGTATGAGTGACACAGTGTTGGTCACCATCTCTCTGAAACTGGTTTTCAGGCTAGCTGTGAAAGCAATGTTCCTGTCACGTCTTTCTCTGTAATGACTTCTGGGCCCAGGCAGATGAGGTGAGGTGACAAAATCTCATGGTAGGCAGTCGGCTATCTATTCTTGATGTCACAGTCTCGAAAACACATTGTTCTCTTCAAAGAAATTTCTCTTCAAAAACATAATCTTGGACTGGTGAGATGGCTCTGCAGTGGAGAGAATGCTTGCAAATCCTGCCAGCTCACATTTCATTCCCCAGTACCTATGTAAAAGCAGATGCACAAAATGGCACATGTATCTCAAGTTCATTAGCAGCTGCAGGAGGCCCTGGCATTCCCATCCTCATGTTCATTCTCATTCTCTCTCCAAACAAATGAATACAATTAAAAAATAAACATAATCTCATTTCCTAGTTTAGAAATTATTCAATGAATGATATTGAATTTCAGGACAAAATCCAAACTATTTTGGAACTGGGCCAAATATCTAAAGCTTATAAGCATTCCAACACTTCCTTCTCTCATAAGATTCTTTTGTTCTCCTTCAGGAAGTTTCCTGTGGTCCATTTCCTGCTACCATCTCCTTAGGACATTGTCAAGTGCCCCTTACAGCATCTGTATTCTGTTCTCTGTAAAGACACCTTCATCAGTTCTCTCTGAGAGCAGAGATTTATCTTCCATCTGTACATTCTCAATGCGTGACTCTTAGGATCACAAGCAATATTGGTTAAATGAGTTGGCATGCAATCCTAGATCTCCGTCCCCATTCTGATAGCAATAGAGCACTTTTACCTGTGTCCTAGGTATTTAAGTCCTTTAAGAATGTGAAAACAGACTCTCCTTCGGAGAGTGAGATCAGTATAAGTGAAATGAGACAAATATTGCCCCATGGGTTGGGGTCAGGGAGGAGGAAAATGAAAACAGAGGTGCCACCACAAGATTTTCTCATACAATGTATCAAATTATTGACAATAAAGATGTTAAAAAATAATAAAAAAATAATGTGCATAGGAAGATGCTCTGATCACCCAGAGGTAAGTAGGAATGCCGGTTGCAACTGTAATGAAATTAAATTCCTAAAATTGGAAACTGTTCACTGGTTGCTTTCTCTTGCTGTTTCCTTAGGACACAGACACTGTGCAGGTTAGACAGATTTCAGTAGCTTCTCATTACTTTGCAAAACCTAAAACACACTACAGCAATGTAGATCCTCAGAAACTTCCTGAAGAGTTTGCCCTACTCTTGTTCATCTGCTGACAATCCCTGGCCCTGAAGGACACGAGCTCCTCCAAGACTCCAGAATAGCTGGGAGTGCACTGAGACAAATGCCATGTTCCTTCTTTTGTGGGTCTCACTGAAGTTTCCTCCTCTTGCTGGTTTCAATGATCTGTAGGACCTCCCTGCAGCATTTTCGTCTCATGCTTCATTTTGGAGAGAAGTAGGAAGATATCATTTGATTTGGAGTATTTTCTATCATACTTGCTTCGTGAACTTAAAACAGAAAAATGAATTCTTCAGCTAACATCTGGATGAGTGACCAGGACTAAATTCTCTCCCATACTCTTTAGTTACACCAGAAATACATTTTCTGGACACTTTCCTTCATCCAAAAACTTTCTAGCAAAATATCCTTCACTGAGCTGGCTGTAGCAGCAAACACCTGCAATCCACCTCCCCTAGAGGCAGCAGAACATCCAATGTGAGGCACCGAAGGTCTAGAGCAATAAACTCCCTGCAACAAGCCTGAGGAATTAATGGACATTCAGTTTCTTCTGTATGCATGATGATGAAGTTCTGTGTCATGTTGGATTTTTGATGGTGTCAAGCTGCTTTCTATAACTTTGAGCGGCTCAGCACCAACATCTGAGCCATACACTTAACAAGTCACTTATCCTTGCTTGCAAACCTGAGTGCTCCTGATGGGAGGCTGCTTAAATACAGTCTTAAAGCATCAAATCCAAACTATTTACATCTTAACTATGGTATCACACACTGTTTGTATGCAAGCCTTATGCTGCTGTGTCCTTGCAAAAGTTCCTTCTCTGCTTCACAGTGTTTTGCCATTTATCAAATGGAATAATAAGAGCAACTCTACCATTAGGATGTTTTAAATGTATTTTTATGTGTTAAAGAAAAACAACTGGCTACTGCTTGTGCAATTCGTAACCCCTACCCCATGGATTGATCCAGTATGTCCACCAAGGAGGACCCCCAGTGGGTTGGGGACAGAGAGGAGGGAAATGGAGGTACCACCACAAGATTTGCTCATACAATGCATTTAATTATTGACAATAAATGTGTTAAAATATTTTTATTTATTTGTTTTCAATGAAAATGAGATAGAAAGGAGACAGAAAGAATGGTCATGCCAGGGCGTCCAGTCTCGGCACATAAACCCCAGATGCATGAGCCACTTTGGGCATCTGGCTAAATTTATATGGATATTGGTGAATCAAATCTGGTCATTAGGCTTTGTGGGCAAATGCCTAACAGCTGAGCCATCTCTTAGCCCCCATTAAGATTTTGAATGATAAAAATATTAACACAAAATATCTTAGAACAACAAGTAAATATATTTACTATGAATGATTGGAAAAGAGAACAAATAATAGCTAATTGTACTCATATAACTATTGCAGAGACTGATGAACTTCAATTATGTAAATTGAATTAAGTTAAATTCTTTAGTACCATTTTAAAGAGCTAGATGATATACATGCATACATACAAACATACAAATTAAGATTGATTAGGGAGCTATAAATGAGTTTGGGGAAGAAAATTCATGATATTGCACAAGTCCCATGTATTCAAACTTCATTGGAACTTTTTAATAGAACCAAAATGATGTAGAATTAGTATATTTTTCATTAAGAAAGACAAGGCAAAAATCCTACTCCAAGGAGCCATCTTTGTCCCACTGGCAAAAAAAAAATAATGAATGAGTGTACAGTCATGTTTTAGGTTATAGTGTGATTGTTAGGTATGAGTTTCTTTTTGAAAGATGGTTTCATTATGAAATAATTGTCAGACCACTGGTCGGCAGAATATCTGTGCTGCTCTTCTCCTGAACATCAACCTAGAGCTTTGCGTAGCCAGCTCCCATTATTACCCTGCGCCATTTCTGTCCAGGAACATATTCCCTCTCGACATTGTTGCTTCAAAAGTCAGCTTTCTGAGCTCAGCAGATGGCTCAGCAGCTATAAGCACTTGCTTGCAAAGTCTGCTGGTCTGGGTCCCATTCTCCAGAACTCACTTAAAACCAAACATACAAAGTGGCACATAAATATGAAATCTCTCTCTCTCTCTCCCTCTCCCTTTCTCTCTACCTCTCTCTTTCTTGCTCTCTTGTTTCACATAAATAAATACAAGTATAAAATAAAAAATAAAAATCAGCTTTCTAACTTCAATTTTAGATACATTATAATTTGAAGATCATGGAAAATCTCAAAGATTCAGAAAACTACAACAATGACGAACTAAATAAATTTGAATTTATTCAGTTATGTCTGTTGCCTAATTTGCTATCCATAAATCTCTTCTACTTAAATGTTATGATTCCACCATATTTAGTCTCTATTCTTATAACAATGATGGAAAATTAAATAAGTTTTTAGTTTTTTTCTAAAAATTTTAAGAAATAAACATTATTTTAAAATAGAATGCCCATTTATTTAATACACTAATAATATTTTAAAAAGAAATGCTTTGCCTTTTTATTTTGTTTCATTGTTTGTTTTTGCAAAAGGGGCTCACTCTCTAGCCCAGGCTAGTCTAGAACGCACTTTGTACCCTATGCTGGCCTCAAACTCACAGCATTTCTATTTCAGTCTTCCACATAGTGATATTACAAACACATACAACCTTGCCCAGTGATTAATTCTTTCATTTAATGTTAGAAAGCGAGATTTCAATATTAAGTGTGTGAGTTGATATGTTACACAGAAACATTTGAAAAATTTCCCAATTTTAATGGATATGAAGTATAAACACTCCTAAAAAATATAACAAGTTTCTATCTATGCCTGCTACCTAGTTTTTATTAAGTATTTTTCATATGTATGAATAAATGCATGAAAGAAAGAAGAGGTTACTTCTCTCAAAGAGATTATTATTCAGAGGAAGAGAAATCTAAGTACAAGTGAAAAAATTGCTCAGTTAACTATATGGGTCATAGATGCAAAATAAATAATACCAAAAAAGTACAAAAATATACTCAGTGTAAAAGTATTTTATAATGCATGTCTAAGAGATCATTTGGAACTTTTGTCTGTAGTCTTCTGTAAGACAGAAGTTGTCTACAGTTTTATTAAAGCTGAGTTTGAGCACAAACAAGTGGCAATGGTAATGGAAGAACAGAGAAGCAGTCATGTCAACAGAACTAAAATCATACTCAAGAGTTAAATGAGTTCCTATGCTATACTTTTAGTAATTTGAATCTGTCCACCCCTTGTTATTAAAATATTGAAAATAAAAAATTAAAAATGGTGTCTGTGATTTTTCTTTTCATTTTAAAGAAAATTTCACCTTGGATCAGATGTCTAAATATCAGAGATCTCAATAATAGAAACACACCCAGTGTTTGGTAGGTTGGGTTACCTTCGATTTTCCAGTGCTCGAGAGCCTACCTGTCTTTCACTGATGTGATTTTATTATGCAAATTTACATGTTTTAGCAATAAGCTTTCCTTTTGAATAAAGTTTTTGCAATGACTTTTTTAAATCTTCAATTGGGTTTGGGTGATTTCTAGAGTAACCACTGTAAAAATAATTTTAGGAATTTATAATACAGACATCAATGCTCATTTCCTGTGTGTTTCAACTGATAAAGGCAACCAAACAAGCAATCATTCTCTAATGAGGAAAGATCTGCCTGACATCTGTTGTGGCTATTTTTTTCTACATTTAGTTAGAAACTAGTTAAACATTCTCAGAGCATGATATAAACACAGAAATGAAGACTTCTTTGACAGTCTGAACAGTAGACTGAGCAGAGATAAAAAAAATCAAGCTTGAAGATAATTCTGTAGAGAGGTAGTAAATTGAAATGGCTATAGAAAAAAGTATTTAAAAAACAGAACAGAGCCAGACATGGTAGTGCATGCCTTTAATCCCAGCACTTGAGAGACAGAAGTAGGAGGATCATTGTGAGTTCAAGGAGAGCCTGAGACCACAGAGTGAATTCCAGGTCAGCCTGGGCTAGAGTGAGACCCTGCCTCAAAAAACAGACAAACTTAGAACATATAGAAATGGGGTAATAGTTTTAAATGCTTGTGTACAATTGGATCATCACATAGAAAGATATAAAAATAGAATAAATATTTGAAGTCATAATTATTAAAATGTTTCAAATATTGACTGACCACAGACCTAGGAAGATAAGAGAATAACAAGCAAGGTAAATATCCAGAATCTACCCTTAGTCATGTCATATGCAAACTGCTAAAAACCAAGGGAAAGAGACAGTCTTTAAAAATTAAGAGCTGGGCATGGTGTCACACGCCTTTAATCCCAGCACTCAGGAGGCAGAGATGGAAGGATTGCCATGAGTTTGAGGCCAGTATCCTCGAAAAACCAAACAAAAATAAATTAAGGTTTTCTCAAACAACATCAGGAAAAAAAACAAAAACAAAAACAAAAACAAAAACAAACCCAGGAAATTTGAAATTCACTGTCATAAAATCTTCCCTGAAAAAATATAAAAGGTATTGGAATTCTTTAGGGGAAAAAAAGCAAATAAAAGAAATAAAAGTCAGAAACTTTATTTGTATAAGGAATGGTGTCTGTTTTGCTGGTTCATCCTGGGTTGATCTATTGGCTGTGGTTATAGGTCTCTTGCTTATCCCATCCCTGCCTGCAGGGATCCTCCACTGTAGGTATGGGGTGGCGCATCTCTTGCCAGGAAGACAGCTGTTGGCCTGTGGCTCAATGGTAGGGCTGGAGGAGCCACAGCTCTCTCGGAGCCTTCTGAAAGATACAAACAGAATCTCCATCGGAGAGTTAGGACTGACACAGACTGCCCACGGAGGAGGATGTCCAACTGACCAGGGACAGGGAAGAGGGAAATAGGGGAAGCAGAGACATCAATGCATTATTCCCTTATTAAGTGTATCTAATTATGGATAATAAAATATTAATAATAAAAAGAATGAGATAAATTCAGAGAAGGAATAAATGAATAAAATGAGAAAGTTTAAACATCACATTAAAAGATTTCAATTTACTAAAAAGAGAACTTTGCATATAGACATATTATTAAAAACATATTGAGGGATATTAGCCTGTGGATAAGTTAAAGGAACAGCTGTTGCCATATACTGGATAGAAGAAAGACTGAAAACACTACTTTGTAAACTACACCTGAAGCAGCACAGTGCTATTGGCAGGTGCATTAGGTTCACGTACATCGGAGTTTCTAGGGAAATCACTAAAAATTGTAATCATCAAAGAAGCTTAGCTGATACTCTAAAAGAAGACAGAAAATGGAATATGTAAAATGTTCTATTAAAATACGAGAAGGCAAAGAAAGAAGAAAATACACGTTAATGAACAGCACAGTTAAATATACAGGAAAGATGAATAAAACTGCTTCAATAATTAAAAATAGTCAAAATTCAACAATCAAGACATATGAGTTGTCATTGTGGATATACAAATAATGAAAAATATGAAATGTTCAGAAACACTTTCTTTTTTTTCAGAAACACTTTCAATGCAGCTCAGATGAAAAGGGATGAGGTAAAAATAGTGTACCAGTGTTAATCAAATGAAATTTGGAATTCCTACATTAATTTTAGAGCAAGCTTCAGAATAAATTAGTAAAGGACATAGAAAAGCCTATCATAATGACAAAAGGATCATTTAATAGTACTGAACACATATACACCCAAACTCTCATATGTTAAGGACAAAACATCTTTTAGATTTAATATCAAAAATAGAGTTCAATTTAATGTTTAATACAAGAAAATTTTAATACCTAATTTGTATTATTCATAGAATGTCATACTTTAATTTCTACTCTCAATTAGCATTAATTTTTTTTATTTTTCCTGCAACAGCACCAACTGTTACATGGTTTCATGAGTAATCCCTATTATTACTCATTCCTGCACTCTCTTACATGTATTTTTTTTCTGAATGGACTGTTTCAGTCACTAAACTCAATCTGTCCTTTTTAGAAAATCTTAACAAACTTGCATCATAACATTTATATAGTATTAATTGCTCTGCTCACAACATTTTCAGATAAATCATGGTTAACTTGAATGAACTTATTCCACGACATTTTGACACTTCTCTGTGCATTTCTCTCATGTTATTGTGAGAGTTCCCAACATAAAAGGGCTAATGGTATGTCAATTTTGATTCTTTGCACTTAGCAAAACAATGTGTGCAGAATGGTGATGAGTAATGCAATAGCACTACATTACTCAGCATTCCCTGTACACATGGTGGAATTACTTTTTTATGCCTTTGCATGGATTATTTTTCTCTAATTTGGATCTGAGTTTTCCTCTGGGGCTTATAGATTCTTACTTATTATTCATTGGCATTCCCTTTTTTCTTGATGTTTTGTAATTTTATCATCTATGTTTAGGTTTATGAGTCATCCGAAATTAATTTTCGTGTCTGACATGCCAAGGAAAGGAGATATATATTTCCTTATCTATTATTTATTCAATGGGTCCAGTACAGCCTTGCTGGAAAGATCTTTCTTTTTCCATTGAACGACTTTGTTAGCTGTCAAAAATGATATAGTTGCAGTTTGCAGAGCGATTTCTACACTCCCTTTTGTTTCATTGATGTATTTGTTTATCTTATGCCCACATCACAAAGTTGCTTACTGGAGCTTTATAAATCCTGAAGTCAGATAGCATAAAACCTCAAGTTTTCTTTTCACAGATTCTGGTTTTTTTTAGACCCAAAAGAATTTCCTTCTACTTCTAGATCATGAGAATGAATATATATATATACTTATGTTAATATATAACATGTTAACATGTTAATGAATGTTAGTTTTGTCAATTGCTTTTGGGTATGCTAAATAGTTTTATGATTTATCCCTTCTATTCTTTGTAATGGAGTAGACTGAATTAATTAATTGCTGAACATTAATAATGTAGCCTTGAATTCCTGGCACAAGCTCCACTTAATTATGATATATTTTTAAATTACACATATTCTTGTTCGCATGATATCTTCCCACAGGAAATTAGGTTTCTGATCCCTTGCCTTCTCCCTTTCTCCCCTTTCTTTCCTTTTCTCTCCCTAGCCAATCTCTTTCCTTGACCTGTCTTTAGATTTTTGAATGATTTCTTCTTCAGCTCAATTCAAGCACTATGCCTACTTTATACTGAAGATTATAGAATTTCTTTAAAATTAGTTTATAAAACTTATCAGAGAAACGTCTTTCACCATGGCATTCTCATATAGATGTTGTTTCTGGTAGTTACCTTTGGTTCTTCTTTCCTGTGGCTGTTCCTCCTCGCTGTACTCCTGCTGATCCCTTCCTTCCTCCTCTTAGCCACGTGCATCCTACTAGCCTCTTATATTTCCTTCTTTTTCCTCTTCACCCCTCCTTTACGACTTCTTGTTCTATTCTCATGATCCCGTTTCCAGTTTCATGACCCATTAGTTGTACCCAAAATCAGAATGAGAAATCATAACATTTCTATATTTTTTAGTTTCATTTTTTGCTGATATTTTCCATCTATTTGTCCAAAGTTACCACTTGTTACAATCTGTACTTATTTAGAGAAATTATTTTTTAACAACCCTGCTTGCCACTTCCCAGATGCTGACTATCTGTGTGAGTCAGCGTATTTTATTTTTCCCCTTGATTATAGGGTCCAGTTTAATTTGCTTTCACTCTACTCTTCATTAGTTCCTAGACACTAGATATTGTGTGCAGGAGAGCCACAAAGCTTGGGATGTTCGGTTTTGTTTCCAAAAATATGATGATTTTTTTAACCTGATGACAGGAGTGAAAAAGTAAATGTTTGCGTTTACCAATTGTTGAAAAACTGAAATTAACTGAGTCATAGCTTTTAAACTGTGCTCGTTCCTAGTGATTGAAACAGAAGACCTTCTGTTCTGTGACTGATGCTTACTGATACTGGTTACCACTCTTTGTTTAATCAGAATTTGTATATGGAGTCATGAGAGTGTTAGAGGCATCGTATAATAGCTGCTGGTCTCTTAGACTGTGAGAATGGTATCGAGTTTTCCCACAATGTAAGTTATTTCTGTTTGTTGGTGTTAACTTCATTGCTCTTAACTCAGCACAACTTAGAAAAAAAATGATCCAGATATTTTTGTGCTAAGGGTTTTCATTTTATTTGAATTCTCAGACTTTATGCATTCCTGCTGATTTCACAGTTGCTTATATTTTGCTCGACCCCTTCTCAGGGGAACCCACCCAGGCTCTGGGCCTTTACAAGTATTTTCAGAATGAGACCCATTGTCCAAAGCTGCTGAAAAGAGCTAACTGACTGTGGAGCCTCTGTGAAAATCAATTTGAGGCTCTCTTATGCAGCCTTCCTTGGTAAATAAAGAGGAGTATGGTTTTTATATTTTTCAATTAATTTTTGATGTTGCTACATAAAACTGGAAGAGGAACTATCAGTTGTGAACATATGGGTGTTTTATTGATTCTTCAGCTATACTGTGATGGTTTGAACCCACACCCACGTATTTTAATACCCAGCTGGTAGAGCTTTTCAGGAAATCTGCAGAATTTCTGGGAGGTGGAGTCTTGCTGGCGGAAATATGTCTACTGGGGGGAGTGGACTTGAGGTTTTATAGTCTAGCCCCACTTCCTGTTCTCTCTGTCTACTTCCTTCCTGTTGATAGGAGGATGTAAATCCAGCTTCCTGCTTCTTCCAAACACTTGTTATATAAAACATAACGTTCTTTGAATTAAAGTGGCAACACAGTGTATACATTTCCTTGAAAATTGCATCCTTGAAGTCTGCAATTCAGAAGAGTTCTTAGTGATTCCTGATTTTTACAATGAGCTACTACTCTATTTGTTTGTTCTTTCTGATCACATTGTTCTCCACATCAATAACCACTCAATGCCCTCATCATATATATTCACAAATTGGTGGGAAACCATCTATACGCTTCATGCAGTTAAAATTTATATTTTATGTAGATAGTACATACAAAACAGGTAGTAGATATTACCTTGGAATTACACAACATACATACAAGCGGAGAGTCCTCCAGAGCAACCCTTATAACTATAATTCATGCTTTTAATGGCTTCATATTACATAGGTTAAATTAACCATAATTTATTTGAACATTTTAAGTGACATACTATCATTCTGTTTTACATGTATTAATGGCTAAAAAATTTATAATAGGCAGAAAGAAAAAATGACATATTGAAATTTAGATAAAAATGGTCTGATTTGGAGCAGATCTTAGAACTCTCAAAAGAACAGAGAGTCAAATGCTGTATATTCTTCCTTATATGCAGGTCCTAACCAGGTTAACTAAAAACTCCATGCAAATGAGTTGGGAGAAGTGAGAGTTTGTGAAATAAGTGTATGGAATGGTGGGAGTGAAGGGGGGGACTTAATCATTAAGCTAAACCAATAATGATTTGAAATCACAAAATCCTCACATGCACACTGTAATCTATTGAGCAACTAGTGGGTGTCCGCTGGCAATAGGAACCATGAATAGAAGAGGAGAGAGTTTAAGCCCATGAAAAATTGATCAGTCTGGCAACTCCTGGCCCCAGTCATTGGCTCCTTCCCTCACTGAACTATTTACCAAAGTGACACATGAGGTCCCCAAAACAAGACAGGATTCTGTCAAAGCCCTTGAATACCCACCGCAGACCTGAGGTAAGATCCTGTTGCTGAGAAACCACAGAAAACCATCTATCAGCACCAACAGACCCTTCGAGGTCCAGAATGGTAACCAGCCCCCAGATGGTACTTAGTGCAGAGCTAGAAGGCACTGCATAAACTGCCAGGGGAAGCTGGTAAACAGAGACCACTGACATGAAACACAGTCCGCCACCATGAGTAGGATGAATACACTTCCTACTGGGAGAGAACAGCAAACCAAGGAGCTAACTAACACTTGTGCAATGGAGGTGCCAAAAGCTGGAGGAGGCAATCAGAACCTTTTAATTTGGCCAAGTAATCCACTCAGTGACAGGGAGCCCTGAACTGGAATTGGGAGTTAGGGCGAAATATATTGGGAACCAAAATCTTGGGCTCCCATAGAGAAATTCACTTTACAAGTGAATTACAAAGAAACTATTCACAATAGATTCTAGCCAATTCAGAAATGTGTATCTCAGTTAACCTCCAATGGAGATTCTGTTTGTATTTTTCAAAAGGCAGCAAGAGAGCTGTGGCCTTTCCAACCCTACCAATGAGCCACAGGCCAATGGCTGACATCCTGGCAAGACATGAGCCACCCCAGACCTACCATGGAGGATCCACATGGAATCCTATAGAGAATGGTGGGATAAACAAGAGACCCATAACCACAGCCAATCAGACAACCCAGGATAAGCCAGCGAGACAGACACCAATGATTTTCAATACAACCTAAAGCAGAAGTACAGAAGAACCTAATACCTCAGCAATAAAGCAGCCTTAATACTCTCCCACCATGACTCAGGGACCTGAGCTGAAGAGGGGGCAGAAAGATTATAAGAGCCATCCATAGTAGAGGAGAATAAGCAGAGACATGTCCCCCCTCAGTAACAATATACAAATGGGGGGGTGGAACCAAATTACCTCTTAGGCTGTCCATAATCCCCTGCCCCATGGATTGAGCCAGTTTGCCTATGGTGGAGGATATACCCAGATAATTGGGGACAGGGAGGAGGGAAATCGGGGAATTGGGGACACCAACACATTATTTGCTCATTCAGTGTATCTAAATATGGATAATAAAGATGAAATTTTTAAAAATTTTGTGATAAAATTTTTTGTGTGTTACGCATATGCATGATTCTTATGTTTGTATATGCATATGTGTGATGTCATGTCTGTGGACAGGTGCACAAGCATGTAAGATCCAGAGGTAGATGCTCAATGGCTCACTCTATCACTCTCTACTTTTCTTTGTTTTTGAGACAGAGACTCTCACTGAACCTAGAGGTCATAGATTCAGCTAGTCTAGTTAGCCAATGAGCTCTAAGGATTCTTTATCTCCACATTTCTGGTTCTGATATTACAGGGATGTGTCATAGCATCTGGCATGTTACATGGGTTCTGGGGACTAAGATTCATGTCCTCATTATTCTTGCATGGCAAACACTTTACCCACTGAGGTCCGCAACCATATATATATATATATATATATATATATATATATATATATATATATATATTCTTAGATACTGGTGTTTTTATTTCTATGGGAAGTATGTCTGAGAGTGAGATTGCTTATCCCATGTGAAGTTGAGGTGTAAGAATGCTTATCCTATATTGCTAAATTTATTTTCAGAAAATCTATAACAATTTATATTTCACTGACAATATAGATAGTCTTACATCCTAGTCCCAAATAGGTATTCCTATTCTGTTTTAAATTATTATACTTTTGATACGTGTAGAATGAATGCTATTGGCTATTTTAATGTGTACTTCCTTATTAGGATATTTTTAGCATTTTGTATTTTTCTCTTTGGAGTTACCAATCAACACCATTTTATCCTTTTCATATTGTTATATTTTCTTGTTGACTTTAGCACTTCATTGTACATTGAAGTTAAGAGCACTTACTGGCAATTTTTTAATAGCTGATTTTGTGGCTCCTAAAACAACAGAAAGAAATACAACATAGGAAGATAGTGTGAATCTGTGAATTTGTCTGGGACTATCTCTGTTTGCTTCTTTCTTCCATTGTCTGCCAGAAAGTTGTCTGACCCTCTTTCATTCTCAAAAGTTTCCATGTAGAGGCTATCTCATTAGTTCATATGTAAGAAATATTTGAAGAAATAAGAGGACATTGAGCTAGAGAAAATTATATGATCGCACATATATGATACATACATATACATATTTACATATGTAAATATGCACACATGCATATTTGATATTTACTTATATGTAATACCTGTATTTCGTGGGGGTGCATTTTTTTAATCATACAGGCTGGACTTAGCGATATGCCTCACTGGACACCAGGGTTCTTTGTGGGTTCTGTAACAGTGGTTTCAGAGTCTTTGTGAACACCTGGTTATGGTGGATCTGTACAATCCATCTAGTTAAAAGAAGGACAAATACAACATTAAAATTTTCTTACTCATGCATACAGGCATTGCCAACAAACCTTCCTATGTAAACCAAACAGTTGGAAGAGAAAATAAGCATCTAATAATGTACTTCAAAGAGAATTTCCAAAAATAAAGAAAAGTCAAATTTATAGGTTTGTTCAGATGATACACTGGGCCCTGGGAACAGTTCATAGAATGATTCACAGCGGTACAAATTCCAGTAATGATTTTGCCAAGTACAGGGAAATTTCTTTTTATTATTCAAAGTAATCAGGATACCATGGGGAAATAAAATAACAGTGCAAGCTGGTCTTTAAAAAAATGCTCCTGAATCTTAACAAAATATGACCTTAAATATTATGCATTCCTCAACCACCTTTCATCTGGTAGAAAACATTCTTATGTAAACTTGTATAATATAATAAAATAAACATCATTATGTAAGACTGTATAATAAAACAAAATACCTCCAATTCACAAATGATATGTGTATATAGTTTTTACATGGGAAAGAATTAAAAGAATGAAATTTCTATAGATTCTATTTGAAGAAGAGGAGACTGAGGGGATAGTGATAAAGGACCAATGATCCACTTTATATCCAGTCCAGAAAAGTAAGAGTGATGGAAACAAATTTATGAATGAGGCTATACTATTTTTTCCCAATAGTAGACATTCCGGCCTGCTGTGACCAGCTATAAAACTGGTGCACAATGTCCACTAATGAGCATGGAGTGGGCATCATCTGGCAAGTGGGGCCAAGAATGGAAGGGGAGAGTGTCTAAGTCTGGGAAAAACCGATCAGACTAGCAGCTCCTGGTCCCAGCCACAGAATCCTTCCTTCACTGAGATGTTGACCAAAGTGACCCAGGAGGTCCCCAATACATGACAGGATTCTACCAAAGCTCTTGATTACCAACCCCAGGTGTGAGGCGATCCTGTTGCTGAAGAACCACAGAAAGCCATCTAACAGCACCGAGAGACCCTACGAGGTCCAGAATGGTAACCAGCCCCCAGCAGAGCTGGAAGGCACTGCTTAAGCTGCCAGGGGAAACTGGTCAACCACAGCTGGAATAAACAGAGTCCACTGACAGGAAACACAGTCGGCCACCGTGAGTAGGCTGAACACACTGCCTACTGGGAAAGAACAGCGAACCATGAAGAAATCACTTGTGCAATGGAGGCACCAAAATCTGGGCAATCAACAGCTGACAATTCGGCCAAGAAATCCACTCAGTGAAGGGGAGTCCTTGACTGGAACTGGGATTTCAGGGTAAATTACATAGGGAACCAAATCTTAGGACCCCAAAGAGAAATTCACTTCACAAGTGATTTACGAAAGCTACCAACAATAGAATCTAGCCAACTCAGGAAAGTGTATCTCAATTAACCTATAATGAGCTATCTGTTTGTATTTTTCAGAAGGCAGAGAGCAGTGGCTTTTCCAACCCTACCATTGAGCCATAGGCCAATAGCTGTCTTCCTGGCAAGAGATGTGCCATCCCAGACTTACCACGGAGGATCCACATGGAACCCTGCAGGCAGTGATGGGATAAGCAAGAGACCTATAACCACAGCCAATCGATCAACCCAGGATGAACCAGTGAAACAGACACCAACTATTTTAAACACAACCTCAAGCAGAAGTACAGAGGCTCCTAAGGCCTCAACAACAAAGCAGCCTTAATACTCACCCACCATGACCCAGGGAACTGAGCGGAAGAGGGGGCAGAAAGATTGTAAGAGTCATGGTGGGGTAGAATATCCAGAGACATTGCCCACCTCAGTAAAAATTTGCAAAGGGGTTCAGAATTAGGTTAACTCCCAGCTGTTCACAATCCCCTACCCCGTGGACTGATACAGACTGCCCACGGAGGAGGATATCCAACTGACCAGGGACAGGGAAGAGGGAAGTGGAGACATCAACACATTATTCCCTTATTAAGTGTATCTAATTATGGATAAAAAACTACCATCATCAGTTTTTAAAATTGATTTTTATTAGCATATACAAAGTACTAGGTTTCATTAGGGTGTTTTCAAACATTTTTTTTGTTGGTTTCCCTTCCCCTCTTCTTCCTTTCATACTGAACTGCGTGCCATCCCCTATTACTAGTTTTGACTCCTGTATGAATGAAATTTGGAAAAAACTCAGGTGCGTGTTTTCACTTGGGGTTCTCTCATAGGATTTCAGTCAGATATTGGCAGATATTGAAGTTATGTAAAAGCTTTTTGGGGGGGGGTTGATGGATGTCTTCAAAGTGGACTCACTTGCAAAGCAGGCAGGCTGATGCTATCACAGTTGCTTTCTCATGGGCCTCTGCACAGGGCCACGGAGGTACCTGCATAGCACAGCAAAAGAGCTAAGAAGCAGAAAGACATGAGGACATGTTAAGACTGAGACCTCAATGCTGCACATCTGCATGGTCACATGGACGGATGCACTGTAGGACAGGATTAAACAGCTGCCAAAAACTGGAGGGTGTTGAGGTCTGTGAAGGAGGGTGCTTATCACAAAATTGGAATTACCACTCTGTTGGTTATAGATGACTTGATTGCTTTAGTTTTAATGTTAGGAGGAAATCAAACTAAAATTTTGTTCCTATCAAGTAAAATCAACAAACAAATGCCAATAATCTTTTTATATAAATTATATAAAGTAATGAAACTCATGGTAATAGCTGAAAAAGGCTCAGGAAATGATGAAGTAACCAGAAATAAGCGAAAGTGTTTAACATACATATGAAGAAAATCTAAATTACTTTTCATGGGTATGAAAGAAAAATGAACACACACCTATCAAGACCAAAAATACTTGCTACTATAGTGTCCTCAAGATGTGGTGACCATTTCCATCTGGAAGCTAGAGCAATTGTGATACCTGAATGAGACCCTCATATGGTCAGGCCTATTGATATTCTTTCCAAGAACTGGGGGGCATCAGAATCTCACTTGATATTCAAGCCAATACTCCCTCCTGCCCTGCTTTCTGTGTTCTGGAGAGCAATGCTAGAATATACGGGAGGTGGGGGTTGACTGGGATGCAGATTCTTAATGTCACTTTCATGAATTCACTCATGCTGAAGTGGAGCTGTTGGGTGACTCAGGCTCCTGTGAGTAACTCCTCACCCATGTTCCAGGATATAAGTCAAATAAACTCATTTCTTACCAAGCTGTAGGTGGATGGAATAATTTCTTTCATTGGTTGGTATGATGGGTATCCCTGAGTGTCTCCCCAAGAAAAGTCACAAAACCCTACATTAATTTATAAAAGACAATTCCAAAGCCTATGAAAACATAACTTTCAAAATAGGAAGATACATAGTATGCTTGAATGGAAAAAACAAACAATATTGTACAAAGAAGGGGAATACATATTTCCAAATAATGCCATGTGCTATAAATCTGAAGATTTCCAAAACACCTTGCACTGATACATGGAAAAGGCTCATAAAGGCAAAGGATGAAGGGTAGACTGGATGGTATATAAATAGACCAGGAGTAAATAGCAACTTATTGTATTTCAAAGGTACCAATTTCTATTTTACTAAAACATGATTTTTCAATGAAGAATACCAATATTGTCTGCAAATGTGCTCATCTCACCACTTATGCAAAAGAATTACAAGGAATTCTGTGAATGATCCCGAGTTTGTTGTGGGCCAAGGAGTGAAATAAATACTAAGAAAAAAAGACTATCAGAGTGTAGTATATGCTTTCATAGAAAAACTGAAGGAAGTGTCTTACAATGGAATGCTCTAATTTATCATTCTACATTTATCCAATCAACTTGGATAATTTTGATGGTTTTTATGTTTTTTTTGAAACAGCATCTTGTTAGGTTTTCTGCGGTGACGTCCAGCTTGTTTGCTGAAATAATCCTCCTGTCTCAGCCCTCTAAATCAGGTGTTTCAGGTGTGTGCCATCACTCAGAATTCTTTTGTGTTTTTCATTTAAAAAATCTTTTATTTTTTAAAATAAATTGTTATGCTGAAAATCAATGCTTGTGTCTTCTACTATGCATGCATGTTTTTAAGGTAGTGGTTCGCAGCTCTGATCTGTATTTTGAGAAGACCCCAAGAGCTACAACGAAAATACAGATATTTGAGCATTAGCAGAGATTCTGAATTAATTGGACTGGGATGTCCTTGTCACAGCAGGATTTAACGTGGTTCTCATGTGTCAGTAAGTCTGGCAGCCTTGCATAAGAAGTAATATTACTTAATTATAAGGTGTGAATGTGCTTATGTTTAGTGGGTAAAGGTAGGCTGCTTTCCAAAGTGGTTATCCTTCACTTCTTCCAGCAGGGAAAAGGATCTCTCTCTTTGTTCTCTTGTTCATCATAATATTTGTCTCATTTCTTACTTTTGACCAACAAGATGATTTTATCTGATAACAGTTGAATTAATTATATTTTCACATGCTTATAAAGCTTATAAACTTTTATTGCTAGCTCTTCTGCTGAACACTGTTTTACATATTTATCTATTGATCTGTCAAGATGTTTTATCTCTTTATAATGGCATATATGAATTATCATGTATTTGGAATAGTATTTCATTATAATTGTTATAAAATTAAGTTTTCCTCCCTATGTATATTGTGTTTTTACAAGGGTTAATTCTGTTTGTTCCAATGAATATCTTATATTGCATCTGTTAGTTTCCTTATATACTACGGATTGGTGATTGTGCATTCATATTCCTTACTGAAGACCTAGGATAAAAAGCATTGACAGCTGAAATGATATATCATCAGCATAATTAAAATTTCTTCCTGTGGTAGTAAATTCAGATTATGGTCATAGAAATCTTTGTTTTAATGATTCAGTAAGAAAATGTGATGCCTGAAATTTTTGGATTATTCATTTTTTTCTAGCATGTTGATATAGTTGGCTAAATGGGAATGACTACATCAACTGTGTTTATCCAGCATTTATGAGCAACTGGTTTTCAAGTTTTTTATTGCAACTCTAAAGGCAAAACTTTAAGACCTGTTGTACTACTGTTTGATACTTCACTTTTTAAAAAACTTTTTTAGACAACCTTTTGATCACTAAAATGGTTTTATGTAACCAGTTCTCATACCTATAGTTTACAAACATATTCACCCTTTCTGTAGATGTTTCTTTTACTCTATTAATTGTTAAGTGCTGTGAAAAAAGCATTTAACATTATGCAAAAAACTTTTCATAGCACTGACCACATAATACCATTTCAAGGCTTAGATTCACTTAACTTGGCTATAGTACTACTCACTAGATTTCATGCTTCTGGGCTTTGAATGTTTTTTTTTTTCTCTGTTTGAGATAGTTTTCCTAACAAATAAGAAACAAAGTACAACAGAGATACTTGAAAATACATGTTTATTAGATCAGTATTGGCAATAGCCAAGAACTCTAGAGTTAGCTCAGGTGATAGATGACTGCAAAAAGAAAATGAGCCACAAACATGCAATGGAGTACTGGTCAGTCTTTACAAAGAATGAAACAAAGTTGTTTGAAGGAAAACTGGCTAGGACTAAAGATGAATAAATAAACCAGTTCAACTGCAACAACAAACAAACAAAGGACATGAAACTAGAAGGACTATTGGGGAATAAGGGGATCAGAGGGAGGTTATTTGAGAGATGTGTGTAGGTAATAAAGGTAAGTGTTATCGAGGTACTTTATATATGTGTAGGAAAATGTTATAATGAAACCCATTATTTTGTACAAATTAATATATACTAGTTAAAGAAGTTTAAGAAAAAAATTCACAAAAAGGGAAAAACAAAAATGGTAGCTGGAAATCTAGAAGCAAAGGTACCCGAGGATCCAAATCCATGTGGGAAGTAATCCATGTGGGGCTCTATGTGGGAGCCATAGGCCAGAGCCATTTGGCTTCGAGTTAGGCTTCCACCCACCCTATTCAGGGCCCACTAAAATCTCACCAAATTAACAATGTTTATCTCATTTAACCAATACTGACCTTACTCTCTGTTGGAGATTCTGTTTGTATTTTTC
Organism: Zapus hudsonius; assembly: GCA_004024765.1. Classification (NCBI taxonomy): domain Eukaryota; kingdom Metazoa; phylum Chordata; class Mammalia; order Rodentia; family Dipodidae; genus Zapus; species Zapus hudsonius. Next base: position 70,242 of record PVHP010001777.1, on the reverse strand, counting down.
AGAAGGCAATGAGAACTGTGCATAACCTATTTCCACCAACAGGACCTTAGATGATGATGGGGAATACCCAATCAGGAGATGAACCACCTCTAACTCACCATCTAGCACCCTGATGAAACCTTTAAGGAAGTGGTGATATAAGAGAAAGAGCTCCCTCCACAGCAAGTCAGATAACCCCTGGAAGGATAACGGAGATAGACACTGAGGATGCCCAACATAGTCCAAAAGAAAAATCCAGACACTTAAGAGCTCAACAATAAAGCAGACTTAAAACTCATCTACCATGAATCAGAGAAATTCACAGAAGAAGTGGTGCAAAGAATGTAAGATTCATGGTGGGAGAGAATATCCAGAGACATTGCCCCCTCAGCAACAACAACAACAACAACAACCACACACACACACACACACACACACACACACACACACACACACACACACACACCGGCTATAACTCATGCAATTCATAAACCTCTATTCTATGCACTCTTCCAGCAATCCCATTGAGGAGGGCCCTTGGTGAGTTGGGGCCATGGAGGAGGGAAATGGGGGTACCAACATGAGACTTGTTCATACTCTATGTCTAATTAATAACAATAAATAAATTTTCAAAAAAAATCCATGTTGATGTTGGGAAGCTTCACATAGATCTGCGTAGATGGCATGCACACAGAGGTGAGCCATATTTTGGTAGAAAACAGAAGAATAGCTTTTGTTTGATTAGGCTTCAGGGCATCCTGTAATTTTATTAGAATAAGGTGGCATTATAAAGTGAGCCAAAGAAGAAATTAACTTCAAGTGTGGCATGTTAATTGAATAGGTACCTGAAGTGTTGCCTACTTCCTAGAACTTTATTACAGCACACAAAGTGACTATTGCCTTTAATTTATAGTTAATGGCAGGGAGAAATTAAGATTTCAGAGCTCTTGTAGTTTACATTTTTTTCTAACCTACCTTTGCCCTGCTCAATTCTCACAGATATAGAGCACTGGAAAATACAAATTACAAATGCCAACTGCCTATTCCATGATGATGCTCACTACATATGTCCTTGCTAGGACCTCACTTTGAATTTAACCTCATCATTATCTATGGGCCCTGGTCATTCTCATTTGAGGAGGCTCCTGGGAAATCTTCAAAGGACTATGTTTTTTTTTTTTTCGAGGTAGGGTCTCACTTTAGCCCAGGCTGACCTGGAATTCACTATGTAGTCTCAGGGTGACAGGACTATGTTTTAAAGTTTTTGTAAATACTCATCCAGATGATAACAGTTTCCAAATAGCATTGCAGAATTCATTTCGTTCTGATCCTGAATATCTTCACCTTACTACGAAAATAAACACAAGAGATTTCATTAGAAGTTGCTAAAAATAACTTTGATCAAAGTAATTGCATGTGACTCCCAGTCAATGAGATATAGTACTTATTGGATAAAATATGCCTGAAATAAGAAATCTTATGCACCAAGATCAGCTTTCCTATTGTCCTTGGAATCTGATCTTCGTTTCTACCTCTTCTTCTCTCTCCTTAACATTCTGAAGCTGATCTTGCTACCACACACGATGAAAATTATCTGTCATTTACAAAATAGAATGTACATTGTAAGGAGGAAGAAGAAATTATAAAAGAAGTACTAATGGTTATACTGGAATTTATAAAGGTTACAGTAGAATAAACCATATGGAAATGTGACATTTTAAAAATGTATTTTCATTAAATAAGCATCTCTTAACTGACTAAATGGAATGAAAGAATTGTATTTTAATAAATTTTTCTTCTTTTCATGTATTTTTCTCTCATAAAGGCCTTTAATTGGTTGCATTCACTATAATCCATGATTCTCACTCAATAGACGAGCAGAACATTTGAGTTAAAAACTTCACATATTTATTTTGTTAGAAAACAAGCTTTTATTTTTGAAAGTTCTCTCAGTAAAAGTGGCAGAGGTGTTTCTGTAAAAATATTTTCTGTTTTCCAACAACTGTAGTGTCTTTGCTTAATAATTAATTTTTTACATATAAATGATTTGTCCATAGAATAAAATTAAATAAGAAGATGCATAAAATTTAACCATTTTAATTTCAGCTACTTCTATAACTATTTCATACCATATTATGTATGATTAGTAAACCTTATTCTTAATTCATTTTAATGCATCATTATTGTAGTAAGTTTGAGAAATGCTGATTATTATTAAAGTAAGAATCACATTTTTATTTAACAGAAATGCTTTCAATTCTACTTGTGACTCTTTTAAAAATTCTTTCTTCGGGTTCACTTACCTTTAGAATTGAAATAATATTGTATCACTATGAGTTTTGCATTTGGGTGTCTAATGAGGTGTGTGTTTGTTGAGAGGTATATGTGCCATGTGGCACCGTGGATTTGCTTGAAGCAGGGTGCATCTGCCTGTGGTTGCCTGGGGGAATGCCAGAGTCACTCTCCATTGCTCTTCTGCCCATTCTTACTTGAGCCATTGTCTTACTGATCCTATGGCTTATAGGACCCCTGGGAGCCCTGTGGATTCTTCCCTCTGCTCTGCACAGGACTGGAGCTGCGTCTGTGCAAGCCTCTCCCAGCTGTCTGTGTGAGTCCTGGGGAGGAAACTCCCCCCAGTGTCTTGACCCTCTCAGGCTCTCATGCTTGCACAGAAAGTGCCCTTACCCACCTAACCATTTCTCCAGCCCATGGAATTGCTTTTTGTAAAGAAATATAATATAAATAATAACTTATCTATTCATGATGTTGATATACTAAAGCTGACTTTAAGCTTCTCTTACTGTGAGACTTCCAGAATGCTCATATTTATTTGTCACTTGATTGCAAACCTTTACACATTCCTTGATATTGGAAGCTTAAGGATTTCACTAGTGCAACCTAAAGGACTGAATGTTTTAATGCTTTTGATATCCACTGTCATATTTTTATAAACCTTATACTAATGTGGATACTTCACAATACATTAAGGCAGTACACATTTCTCAGAAATTCTATGAAAGCTGTTCTTCAACTTGTAAATTATTTACAAAACAAAAATTAAATATTTCTTTTAATATTATTGGACATATTAGCACCTAGCTTTTTGATATGCTAGTTAATACCAAATATTAGAAGGTGAAAACAGTAGTAATTTGTTGTCCACTCACAGATGCTGAAGTGTCTGTGGTCATATTTGCCTGTTTGGTTGGCATGGTACACTTTTGATAATTGTATTAAGGTTAGCAATTCAACCATTGAGTCTGCCAGTATATGTATTTATCTTTGGATTATTTGTTAATATTTAAGTTTCTTCATTATTTGATCAGAAGTTAGCAATTTTTGGAATTCATTTTCACATATTTCTTTGGAGAGTCTTCATAGATATTTTTCTTCACTGAAAGATTACATAATTTTTATTGAAAGATCACATATGTTTTATTGACTTTGCAATTAACACTTTGAACTTATATACTCAGTTTTTAACCAACCTTGATTTACACTGTATGTAACCAGTGTTCTTCTATATGAGTACCAAAATGTTCTCACATTATTTTTGCATTGACCTCATTATTGAGGTATATTTTCACTTTTGTCAAATATGGTAACTAGAATTCTGTAAAAGCATTATAAATCTTGGAATATCTTAACACTCTACCCCATCTCATTAGTGTGTCCACACATATAATAGTAAGCCCAATGGATTAAAATTCTTCATAATCACAAATTTAGATGTCTGGTTTCTCACCACCCAATAAAAACCAATCTGGAAATATCACAGTTCCTGAGCAACTTGTTTCTACATTTCAGACCAAATGAGGTAAATTGTATTCTGTCCATGCACACTAATGCATTAGCGTTTTTGTTTTTCTTTAATTCTTTAATAAGCATTTGTCCTGAAAAACTCCAAAAAATAAAAAATAAAAAAGAAAGTACCAGTGTGTCATAATGCTTACCTCTAAGACCATCCCCTCTTCCGGATTCCCTGACAGCCTTGGCAGCAATAATTGGTGTCTATTCCCAATCTTCACATTGAAGTCAAATATATTTTATAGAAAGTCAGGTTTCTCCCCATCTACCAAATGTTTTCTTTGCTTCTACAACATTCTGATAGTATCATGCATTCTAGCATGAACTTTCAAAGTTACTTCCCTTGAAAAAATTTGCTTCTTCAACAACAACAAAAACTTCTACAATAATTCTCCCCCTCTCTCCCGCTCATTATCTTTTTGCTCATTTTCATCACTAAATAGCCTAACCAATTGCTTTTTATTTATAAAAGTAACAAAATGAGCCCTGTTGGTTCCTATAATGTCCCACTTATTTTTGCTTTTATTTTTTTTCCATTTTTCTTAAGAATCACCAAGCAAAACTCCCACAGGGTGGTTCATATTCACTGTTTATACCTCCTCACTTCAAGTCTTTCTTCAACAAATGTAACTAGGCATCTGCCCTACAGCTCCATAGCCAGAGAAGAGATCAGCTGTGTATGCCACCTTCGAGGCTATCTTCCTTTCTCATTGACTGTGGAAGAATGTTAGCTACAGCCAACAATTCCCCTTAAGCATGTTACCTCTGGCATCAATGGGTGTCTACGGTTTAGGCTTTCTCCTACCCAATGTCCTCATCTCTTTTGATGCCTCTTTACCTCTGCTTGATGTCTACAGTAGGCTTTGTCTTTAGCCTTTTCCTTTATACTTTTATTGGCTATGATAATTTATTTATACAGTGTTAAGTTTTCCCATAGCTTCCATTCTCTGTAGGAGGGTTTTGAAGTTTTGATGTGTTACTATAAATTGTACCCATAAGATGGAACACATATATATTCAGTATTCAGTTATTGCCTTCCTTAGTTCTATCCAGAGATAATTAAGAGTTTTCTTAAGTTTAACATGATCTATACAGGATTCTTGTTTCTTTCTAACCAAGTCTCTCATCTTTTAATGTGCACCATGTCAGTAAGTGGCACCGCCACCCACCATGTAAATTCCTTCTGCCCTTGATGCTCCTTTCTTCACATACAAGTTTTTAATTTTGAATATAAATTACATCTCAGCTTTAACATGGCTAAACTTTGCCTCTAATTCTCAGGAATTAACTAGGCAACCTTCAATTGTAGAATATAAGTAAATCAAAAATACTCTAGAAGCAAAAGAAAATGTATGTGATAAATTTATTAAAGTTATAGAACTTTTTTCCATATTAATATAGCTTAATTTTTAATTTTATTCTGCTTATCAGTTAATTTTGTGTTGTCTCATTCAAACATCATTATTGCCTTTACATGATAGCAATATCAATCTTTACATTGTGTCATAAAGAATATTTTAAATCATGTATTAACATATTTTTTAGTGATTTACAAATAAACATTTAATTTATTCATGTCTGGTTTGGGGTTTACTAGTTTAAGGTCATTGCAGCCACACCAAGACTAAAATTTTACTTAAGAAAGAAATTTTAACAACAACATGAAAGTGGCTTAAAAACCTGAGGGTCTTTTTCACAACTCTTCAAGATTAATTTGTCCTCTTTCCCAGACTATACCAGACTTTCCTTTGCAAAGTCAGTGTATCTATCATTGTTTTATGCCTCTTTGTCTGCTGGTTTAACTTTGTTTCTTCTTGATGAACATAGATCTTCACCTCCGTAGTTCACACTTGCTTTTCTGAGTTCAGAAATGTAGACATTTTGGTTCTCATAATGGGTATCTAGTAGGAGTCACTGTTAGCAGAATATGAGTATTGCTTAGTTATTTTTTTTTTGAATCTCAGCTAACTGTACTATAGGACACCTTAAAACTTATCTGAGAATTATCAACTCTTATAAGAGAACCTTCTACAAGGCAGTGGTGGTAGACACTGAGGAGAGTCAATACACACTGAAACAGTAAAATAAAAGGCTGCCAAGAGCTCAATGGCAATCAGATTTTATCGGTAACAATGTCGTGTTTATACAGGAAAACAAGAGCTCTACAACGATGAACACAATATTGCAGAGAGTGATGCTGGAAGACCAACACTACCCAATTTCATGATTTGGTATAAAGTGACAGCAACCAGACAGCAAGCCACTGGCAGAAGAACAGGCAAGGAACAAATGTGGCAGAAAAGACAGTCCAGCTATAAACCCACACCAAGAAGTTAGGCACATAGTTAACTTAGCCTGACAATAGCCATGATGCCCTGGGGAGCCTGGGCCAAAACTTACTGGAATGAGGAACAAGGCTAATCTTACCCAACAAGATTAGAGAGATTGTGGGTGGTTGTGTCAGGAGACCAAACGTTTATCTTGAGGTGTGGGTCCTGGAATTTATCTCACCCCACCAGGATATGAAACATGGGAATGGACCAGATAACCCCAAGGGCTGTGGAAAATTACTATGTAACTCATGCTTGCTGTATATATATATATATATATATATATATATATATATATATATATATATATATATATCCCTAGAGCCCTATGCTCAGGGTCCATGTTGAAACCCACTGTGCTGGGCAGATACTTACCCAGCTAGTTGGAAATAAACCTTGCTGTGTGACTTGCATTATCGCATGTGTCCTCTGTCCTTCTGAGGGGTGGTCAACCTCGGACCCTAACACAAGGCAGTCGTCTTTGAGCAGAGATGATTTGTGTAAAAGGATAATCTACCCAACAGATGGAAGAAAAACAACCAGGCATTTATTTAAACACTATATGTGGATGCAGATCTGATCTATTTTACACAAATGAACTCAGTGGACTGGCATTGGTGATTTGGTTAAAAAATGCAAGATGCTACAATTTCTAGAAGAAAACATAACAGAAAATCTAGGCGACCAAACTTTTGCATGAAATTTTAAATAGACCAAGCATGCTCCATAAAAAATGAAAATTACTAATTAGCAAGATTTTAAACACCAGATATGACTTGCATGAATGTATTTATATTGTTATGATGTATTGAGATATTTTCATTTTTTCTTTAGATATTCATCTAAAAGTTCTTTGTCCATTTTCAGTGTGGAAAAGTGGCTACATTGTACATATATTTCTGCATTATCGCAGGGTGCTACATCTAAAAACACAGTTTGGGTTCTTTAAACAACAGAAATGCCTTTTCTCACATTGTGGAAGCTGAGTTCTGGAGAGGACTCTTACTGGCTTGCAGATGACCCTTGTGACTCTTTCCTAACAAGGACACTTGTCCCATTAGAACCCTGTTACATCCCAATGTTGTCATGTAATCTTAATTACCTTCTGAAGCCCTGCTTTCCAAATACAGTCACATTCAAGGTTAGACTTCAACATGTAAATACTGGAGATGAGCAGTTTCCATTTGGTCTTGGTTGATGATACTTAGTTTCACATTAAAAATATATTTATTTATGGGCTGGAGATTTGGTTCAGTGGTTAAGGCACTTGCTTCCAGTGCCTAAGTCCCCAGGTTCAGTTCCCCATGACCCACATAAACCAGACCCACAAGGTGGTGGCCCTGATGTGCTCTCTCTCTCTCTCTCTGTGTGTATCTCTCTGCTTGAAAATGAATAAAATATTTAAAAATATTTATTTAATACAGAGAGAGGGACACACAGAGAGTATAGGCCCATCAGGGTCTCCTTCCGCAGCAAACAAACTCCAGAAACCACTTTGTGGATCTGGCTTTAAGTAGGTGCTGGGGACTTGAACCTGGCACATCGGGCATTACTTGCAAGGGGCTTTAACCACTGAGTCATAACTCCCACTCTTAGTTGTGCATTTTAACACCAACTTTTAGATTGCCATTAATATTGACTAGGCCCACAAAGGGCATCAGCATCCTTACTCACTATGGGCATGTGGGTGGCTGAGAACATATTTGTGATGAGTCACATCTTTGTGCATCATCTTAGACATTTTAGGAGACAATTTTCTTTCATAAATCCCAAAACTTGCTCATAATAATAATATTTTTCCAGACAGATGGACATCAGTTTGAACCCACAAGGGACACACAAAAAAGTTACATTAAGAATTCAGAAGGCAAAAAACGAAAAATAATGCATATTTTTACCATAAGTATCTTTTGTGAATCTTCCAACATTATGTTAGATTTATTTGCATTCTCACCAAAATTCAGAGCCATATGCTTTGTCAATACATGCAATAAAATGGCATACTCAGGCAACTATTTAGATGATTTCAAATTTCAATTGTGTTTTCTCATAAATACGGCTAACATTTTTTCTATATTAATTCAGAAATAAACAGTAGGCTTTCAACTGAAATGATCATTTGAATGCAGGGGCCTGGTTATCTACTTTTCAGTATTTTAATAATTAAGTAGATGTGAAAATGCTTGAAGTAATTCTGGTATCCTTTATGTTTCTGTCTTCCTGTAGAATTGAATCCAGAGAAAGTCTATATAGAACTAAGACATAACATATGTCACATGGTCTTTCTAAGGCCATTTAAGGTTGATTTGCTGCCTATACCATGGTTTTACAAAATCCTTTTGCCTTCTCTCTCTAAGTGTCCTGCAACATCGAGCTCTCCAAATTATCTTCCTTTGCTATGCTCACTGTATCCTCCTCCCCCAAATGCTTATTCTTACTAAGCTGCTATGTCTTTTCAGTCTATTTTTTGCAACCAAATTCTCGGTTGCCTGCTACCCATACTCCTGTGCTTTGGTTATTGTTTGTTTATATGAGCTAGGCCTCTCATGTAGACCAGGCTGGCATCAAACTCGCTATGTACCAAGGACAGTCTTGAATTTCTGATCCTCCAGCCTTTACCTCTCAAAGGCTGTGATTACAGGCATGGGTTCCTTCACTCAGCAGCTTCTGATCTATCCTTGAGTTTTTCTTTTTTTTTATTTTAGGATATCTTTTTCTTCACTTTTTACTGATAGCATCCATAAGTATAGTCAACAAAGCATGAATTTCCACCCACTACCGGTTTCCCCCTCCCAAATCCAATGTATCTTCTTCAGAACTGAATATAGAATACAAAATTTTGTCAACACTTTTTGGACCACTTTGCATACATAGTTATGGGATTTTGTTTGTTTTTGAGAAAGGGTCTACCTATGCATGTAGGCTAGCTTTGAAGTAGAGATTCTCCCACCTCAACCTCCCATGTGCTATGAAGGTGTGTGCCAGCACACCAAACTGATTTTATAAGCATCAACAATGTGTTTCTTTTAGAATACTTCAGATAGTCCAGTTTTTCTTAGGCTCAAATATTTCCCATCAGTATAAAATTCTATTTATATAGTTACATACAAATACAAACATACATATACACTTGCATATATATATATATATATATATATGAATTTGTTGGGGGAACTATTTTAAAAGGTATTCAAACAGATAATAAGCATGAACATATGTGTTTGAAGTAATGGGTTTATATAAAATGTCTCCAGTGCTTTTATAAAAGGAATTCTGCAAAATGGCTTGTTTTACTCTGGTTGCCAATATCAATCTCTCTACCTAATAACAGTTCTTGGTTGTGCTAGTCACATTAGATTGGATATAACTAAAATACATTGTTTTCATTTAAACAGGAAAATGTTTGTGCATTGACAGGAATTTATCAAGACTGACAAATGTATCCTGAAGCAGTCACTCCCGGTGGAGAACCATCACTGTATAAGGACAGTAAAATACCCCTTCCTTTGTCATTATCAATATATGACATTATTAATAATAACAGACATTCCTGTGGGCCACTGTGGGTGTTTATATACCGGATTATGTTTCCTAGTAAACATCAATGCAACCCATTTGTTTCCATTTAAGATATATTCTAGTTTTCGTGAATTTATGAAAAATCTGTAGCCTAACTGTTTTCTTCACTTTTGGATCAAAACCAGAATAATATACTAATAAATATCTCTACCTCTTACTTGTTAGGGAAAATCTAAGATTAGAGACATAAAATATTATTTCATTGAAATTCCACTTTCCATGTTTTTTTCTCTCTCTCTCTCTTTCTCTGCATATGCATGTATTTTGTATGTGAAGGCACTAGGAGCTGATCTGATTACTAGTCTCTGACTAGTTCACTTATGACATCTGCTGCTTTGCCTTCTAGCACCTCATAGAAATTTCAAGGCAAATTAATGAGCAGATGGCTTTACCTACATAAAAACTTGACTAGGTAGTCAGTCAATTTTAGCAATATACCACAGGCCTGAAAGGGAAAGCCAAGAGTAATTTAATGTCATTAGGCAGAACAAAATTTAGGAAATGAAGTCTATTTATCCTTCAGGTTTTTCACATTGTCTCTACATACTGCCCTCCTCTGTCATGAACCCATCAGTATCAGTAAGCTCATTGAAAAACAAATTCCATCTATAAATCACCTAGAAATAATGAATGAGACTCAACCTCATGAAAATAAATGCATATATACACAAATACAATATTAATGGTTATGTACATAGAATATATGGTGAGCCAAAGAAATAATGTTTTAGTTTATGTCTGTAATCTTAGTTTTTCCCTAAAAAATAAGAGATAGAGATGTTTATTCAAGATGTTCTTCTTTGAAATAATATACCAAGTCTCTAATTCCACTATAGAAATTTTTTTTTCATTCTAAGGATAAAATATTCTGCTATGCTCTTTGGTAAATCCCAAAATGATGCTCAAACATCATTAAATGTTACCTAAAGAAAAGCCAGGAACGTTGTGTTTCCTAAGTGAGCAGTGAATCTTGTTGAGGGTTCACCTTCTACCATTGCATCCCAATTCCTGTAATTAGATTTGGGAAAGTTGAAATAAATTAGCCTACGAGTGAATGAGTGAATAAATAAATGGATAAGTAATTTTTTACATCTATGCACCACAAGTAACTTCTTTGATTACTTATTTTTTTGTACTGATTGATCATTGAAAATGGCAATATGCATGCAGATTTGCTGAATAAGTACTTGTGATGCTTAGTTTTTTTTTTTTAAAAGTCTATAAAGCCAGTGGCTACTTGTGCTATTAATCAGGAGCTCTTGGACTAAAACTTTTTTCTTTGTCTGTCCTAATCAGAATGACTTGTGAGTTTCTGCACAATGCAGGCCAAGGAGAAAGGTGCCCAGCCTCAGCATGACTGAGTTACAGCAAGAGCAGTTTAGAGCTGTGCGCTGAGCTCATGCTACACTGCTTTACGTGATCTATGGACAGAATCTTTCCTTCTCCAATGACTCCTCTCTCGTGACACCTGCCACTGCTCATACCATTGTGTGATTTCATGCTCAAGCAATTCATTTCCTCTGCTACTACTCAAGTGGATTGATTTTGCTTTCTGTTTAATAAAGTGATTTTTAAAAATCTTCTTTCAATTTGTCTGTAGTTTAAGTTACCAAGCATCATTTGTTTTACCAAATGCCCAGCACTATTGCAGTTATAAATTAAAATGATTTATACAAACATGTTGCTGTTAAAAGAGGTTAGAATTGTATTGGGGGGAGTATTATGCCCTTCTGATTTTAATTTAACAGTGCAATGGGAGTACAATGTTTATGCAATAGAACTACTTACCCAGGCCATTAAGCTACAACAAGAAATTCACTACCGGCAGTAAAATTTATGACAATGGAGTGTCTTGAAATGGTTGATAAGACTCAAAAATAACCACTATTAGTAAGGAACTATCACACAGATTCGGAAATCTTTCCAAGTTAATTCACATTCAACTAAAATTGTAGGATCTTTATATGATTATATTTGGATATGATGGAGTGTATCCTTACAGAAGTATCCGTTTGGTCCTAAAGAAGACAGAAACCAATGATTTTTGACACAAAGACCCCTAAGCTCACAACAATAAAGCACCCTTAATACTCACCCACCACGACTCAGGGAACTGAGCTGAAGAGGGGGCGGAAAGATTGTGAGAGCCATGGTGGGGGAGATTATCCAGAGGCATGGCCAGGAGAACCTGGCCGAACACTAGGCTATCCATGGGCCCCTGTCACAAGGGCTGATCCAGACGACCCACGGAGGAGGATATCCAGCTGGTTGGGGAAGGGGGAGGGGGAGCATCGGAGAATTGGGGATAACAACTCATTGTTTGCCCACTAAAAAAATGTAACTCATTATGGACAATAAAAAATTAATTAAAAAAGGAAGACATGTCACTGATTAGAAACTTGTTATTAATAGGTACCCGTAGCTGGCTAGAATAATTTCTGGCAGATGGAGAGATCCCAGACAGATTGCTTTGATTCTATTAAGAGTTGATTCCATGGGGTTGGCCTATTTCTTGTTTAGTCATACTAATTTGCGCTTAGGCCCTAGTTTCTCTAAAGGATCAAGTGGAACCCTGGGCTTTTTACAAACTTTCTTCCTTTTGTGAATGGCTAATTTATGTTCCACTGGTTCAGAAGTGTCCAATCTGTGCTCAGACCTCTAGCTTCCAAGAGCAGCTTTCTTCGTGTTTTATTTTACTTTGATTTCTTTTATCAGCATTTTGTTCACTGTTTAGAAGGGCTACAGCTTGGCCAGTACTTAGAGAAAAATTTGAAGAGAATTTCATGTCCCAATATGAGATTTTCTCTTCTCCATGATAGAGGCTGCTCTAATTCCAACCATTCTGTCGTTTTCTGCTTCAGTCCTTGCCTCATAACCAGTGAAACTCCCCTTGTACACCTGTCTTCTCTTTATAGCACAGGAGAACTTGAAGTGTTCTGGAGGAAATACTGTAATGAGAGTTTTGTGGTTTCTTGCCAATACAGCAATACTCCAATGTACCAATAAATTTATGGTATCCCCAGATCCTTGTCCTAAGAATTTAAAGAATTAAAATTCATCAATTAAATGGTAAGATTTAGAGACTTTCTTAGCTTAAGAGAAGGAAAAGTGCAGAGAACTCCTGTCATGCAATGTGGAAGGCAGGAAAGGTTAGGGAATTTATGTGGGAGTAGGGTTCCCCTCACCTCCTCTCAGCCCAGCCTAGCTGAGATGAAGGGGGCTTACAGCGCAGGGACCTGGAGGTTCAGGAGAGATGACCAGCCAAAGAGAAGTCTGTCTACCTTGTAAACTTCTATTTATAATCTTATTGTTGTGGGCCATCCTCAGTCTCAGGTGAGCCTGAGAGAGAGCTGATTGGTCTGGACTCAGGGGTCTAGCTCAGGAAGAGGCAGCACACTTGAGTAGGGAACAAGAGCTAATTGGCTTGGCTGGATCAGATGTTGAACTCTGGTCCTGCTGAAGCAGGAAGGCACGTGCTAACATCAACTGTTTGGTTCCCTATTTGGGCCCTCGCCTAACTGGCTACCTGAAAACAAAGCCACTTGACTAATTTCCCCTCAATAAGAACCATACTTCATTCAATACCTGTCCCTGCTTTGGATCTTAATCCTTCAAATTCTGATGTTTTTTTACCTGTTTTTTTTTTTTTTTTTTTTTTGACTCACATTCATTGAAAGAGTTGATACAAGTTTCTTTGCTGAGATCAAAGAACTGTAACTGAAGTTCCTAAAAGAAAGCTGCTCCTACTGGGAGAGACTATACAACTGATTAGAATTTCAATGTGGAGAGAATAATGCAGCAATGTAGCAAGTCCAGTGCAAAATTATCTTGGGCTGTCTTTAGCAACATTAATAGCCATTTTTTTTTTTTTGCCCACCTTTGTGTCTGACTTATCGGGTGATCAGGTGAAACTCTTTGGGAATGTACTAACAGACCACCTGCCTAAAGGCTAAGAATTTCATCAGATAACATCCAAAGTCTATACAGAAATTTCCCCACTTCCCTGTTACCCACCTATCTGATGTTTAAACCAATGTATTTGAAAGAGTTTTGGACTAGAACTTTCTTTTGTTCTGTAGCTATAAAATTTTCATGAAATTATTAGTATAGTTGGGACATGGGATAACCTGAATCTGTTTTCTAAGCATAGTCCTCATTAGAAAAAGTTGATTTTACAGCATTGAAACATACTGAAAACTGGACATCGTACCAAATACCACATGACTATAATCTTACCACTCAAGAAGCAGGGTAGGAATAGTTCAAGTTCATTTCAGGCTAGTATGGGCTATATAGTGAGTTTGAGGCCAATATCAGTGATCTAGTGAGAATCTGTCATATTTTTAGAAAGAGACTTGTTCAGTATTAAATTTTAATCCCTAGGTATATGTTTCTGCATCTCAGATGAGTATTATTTTGGTGGTTTTTCTCCAGGGCTCATTTTTTTATGTCTGTCACACAACTGCTCTATCTGATGTCTAGTGAAGTTTGCATATCCTGAGGATGTAAGTGGGAAGAAGAGTAGCTGAAAGACTAGGCAAATAATATGAGTAGAACTGATAGAAAAAAAGAAAAATAGTGATCCTAATTTTTTTCTGTGTTTTTAACTAGGTACTGGGATAATGTCATTACATATCATATCATTTAATCTTTTTATAACTTTATAAATTGATAAAGACTTTAATGATAAAGAAATAATATGTAGTGAGTTTTGCCCAAGATCAATCAGACAAGCACTTTGTAAAAGGAAAATGGTCTTTTCATGGTGCTTATCTCAGAAGATGATGCCTTTGTTTATCATGTAAAACCTGATTCTTTAATGGTGAAGGCCTAGTTGAGGAGGGCAGTACTATGACTGATAAATGGTGACAGTTTCCACCTATATGGTTCTCAATTCATTCTTCTGCTGATGTCCTCTATTACTCATAAGGATGTTTGAAATTAAAGGGAAAAATTCCAAGACACATCTTGTTTGAAATGGGCCTAGATGTCCCCAAATTCAGTTCCTCATATGAAGGCTGTCTTTAATCCAACTATCCTGTGACTAATGTTTCCAGAATAGATTTATCAAGTTTCATATTTGACATACAGAGTATTCCTTTAGGAGATCAAATCTTTCTTCGAAGCATCTACTCTAGAAGTAGAGGGGATTATTAGGTTCATGGAGGAAGATAGCTCAGTATGATTCTCTTTCATGTATAAATTATTATTATTATTGTTGTTGTTGTTTTTTAAGGTAGGGTCTCACTCTAGCCCAGGCTGACCTGGAATTCACTATGTAGTCTCAGGGTAGCCTCAAACACGTGTTCATCCCCATACCTATGCCTCCTGAGTGCTGTGATTAAAGGCATGCACCACCATGCCCAGCTCAATCATATTTTCAATGCAGTACAGATTTCCATGCTGTCCACTTGTATGACTTCCAAGCTCCAGTTAAATTAGTAGCGCACTAAACATATGTCCAAAGATGTAACATGTTCCCCTACAGTTCTGTGCTCTTCTTTTCATTGATATTTTCACCTCTCCACATGCAAGTGACTCTAGACTGTAGAAGCTGAGGTCACTGTCAGCCCAGCAA
Source organism: Zapus hudsonius (assembly GCA_004024765.1). Taxonomy (NCBI): domain Eukaryota; kingdom Metazoa; phylum Chordata; class Mammalia; order Rodentia; family Dipodidae; genus Zapus; species Zapus hudsonius. Next base: position 54,969 of record PVHP010001777.1, on the reverse strand, counting down.
TAACTCTCGCAGTTGCACCTGCACAATGAGTCATGCTTTTGAGATCAGAGATAGAGAAAGGACAGTGAAAGGACTCTATGATGTTTCTGGTCTGACAAACAACCAGTCAAGTAGATGATAATTCTGACAAAGGGGAAAGGAGGCAGTTAGGAAGAACTTTTCAGAGGGGAAAATGAGGAAATAGGAAGTGGATAGGTAGCTGGGGGTAAACAGGGCCCATAGTGAACATTGTTTCCTTGGCTAGAAGTGGGAAATGTCCTTGATCATGTATGCAATGGGGAATCTGGTTTTATTCCTCATCTCTTTGCCTGAAAGGATATGAATAAGATTACTGGGTGCCTAAAATACAGCATGTGATTTTTTCCCTTATTTCTTTTTCCTTAAAGGAGTCTTCCTCTAGAAATCTGACAAGAGATTGTGAATAAGATTCCTAGGTTCCTAAACACATAGCTTGGGTTCTTGCTCCTATAATAATTAGCAGAGCACCCAGAAGGAGAAAAGTGTTACTGCAGTAGTCAAAGTAGCATTTCTACCAAAATGTTTTATGTCCAAAATACCTATAATTGAATCAATATAGGTTATAGAAAATATTGTGAACATAGATTGTGAAAAATAGAGCCGATTCCAAAAAAATGCATAAAACTCATCAACTTTCAAAGCAGAATTGTGTTAGCAAAAATCACAGACACGTTAGACTAAAGACAATAAGGGTTCTTTCTGCTAAAACCTGGTTTCCAATGTATAAGTAATTAACAGTATTTTATTAAAGAGAATGTTACCCACTCTCTTTTTATATTTGGCCAGAAGGAAGGATGAAAAGGGAAGGAACTAAAGGTAGAGCTGAGAGGAGTGGCCTAGGGACCTTCCCACGCCCCCAGCTTAAGAAAATGAATATTTCCTAGCAACACAGACTGCTAATTAATTGTCTCTCCTGTTTTGACTGGAGAACTGATTGCCATGCTGTCCCTCTCCCAGCACTACGTGACATATTACTTGAGTCTTTTGTTCATAGGCCCTCAGGTCAACAGGTGCAGTATCTAGAGCTCGTCCAAGTGATGAGATCCTGGACTATTCACTGAATGTCACAGTTGGATGAAACTTGCCATGCCTTCTGATTAAGGGAGAAGAAAAAAATCAAATACAGCAAGACCTCATTTTAATCTCTAAATATTCAGCTAAGCATGAGCCCACAGCCTGGTGACCGAGATATTCTGAAATCCTAAGCCAAAATCTTAGCTATTTAGTACTGCTTGGATATAATTTACATTTAAAATGGTGACAAATAAGTAAATAATGAGTATCTAACATACTGTATACAAAGCCCTAAAGCAAAGTTAGCACACTAGTGATTTAATATATTGTGGTCCAGCATTCATTCATATTATACCTATCTTGGTATATTAAAACAACTTTATTTTCACTGGTATGATAGGATGACACACAAAAATTTAAAAGCTAACGAAATCTTCTAAATATAATATTGCTCTATATATACTTCTACCATTAAGGTAGAAATTCAGGCTGTTAGGATGTCCTAGTTTTAATGACATAATGATCTACCCATGCAACTCTGCTAGCGATATCTGCTAATTTTAACTGTAAATTCTGAATATTAAACTTTTTCATTACTAATTTTAAAAGAAGCATAGTATTAATTATTAAGAGATTGCATGCTACATAAACTGATCTTAGTCCAGATGTTCTCCTTTCAAATATTTTTGGAAAATGTTCAATTTTAAAGAATTTCCATTTGCTAAGCAAATATAGTAGTTACTTTCACAATAATCATTTTGGTTTTCTATTTTTAATTTTTGGAAATAACCATTCACCCAGTCTTTTGTACAGCCAGTGCTATAACAGTAATTATAATGTCCTATTAATCATTCTATTGCAATTATTATAATGACAGCCCATTTAGCCAACATTGTAGCATTAATTTCAGAAACATATTACAGATTTTAAAGGCTCTCTCTTGTTCTCTCTCCTTTTTTCTCTTCTTCTTCTTTCTTCTCTTTTCCTTTCTTTTCTTCTCCTCTTCCTCTCCCTCTTGTTATTCTTTCCTTCTCTCTCTCTCTCTCTCTCTCTCTCACACACACACACACACACATACACACAGACAGACATCACAAAGACACATATTTAAGGTAGGGATGAGCAGCCAAGTTCATATCATAAACCTTGACCTAACCAGGATCTGTTGGTAACTTGTGTTAGTCAATTTCCTTGTAGTAAACCAAATACCTGACCAAGTAGTTTAAGAGAGGAAACATTTATTTTGGCTTTCAATTCAAGAATACAGTCCATTATGGCAGGAAAGTCATGATGGAGGGAGCATGGAGCACCTGGTCACATTATATCCATTGTTAGGAAGCAGAGAGTGATGCAGGCCCATGATCAGCTAGTGTTCTCCATTTCATACAGTCCAGGATCCCAGCCCAGGCAATGATGCCACTCATATATAGGGTGGCTCTTCCCAGCTCAGTTAACCTATTCTAGAAAAAAAAATCCCTCATAGACATGCCCAGAGATATTTTTCCCTAGTGTGTCTAAAATCCAGTCACGTTTACAAACTTAGCAGTCATTAAACCACCCCTTCCTCAGTTTGACAGATTTTTTTTATGATTCAAGTATTACTTTTAGTTTTAAAAATATTCTTATATATTTATCTGCAAGGAGGGAGGGAGGCCAGGGTCTCTCGCTTCTGCAAACATTCCTGGTGTATCTGACTTTACGTGGGTTCTGGGGAATAGAACCCAGATGTCAGGCCTTGCTAGCAAGTGCCTCTAACTGCTGAGCCATTGCTCCAGCCCTAGTTTTAGGTTTTTTTCTTAAATATATATTTATTGTCCATAATGAGTTACATTATTCAGTGGGCAAACAATGAGTTGTTATCCCCAATTCCCTAATGCTCCCCTCCCCATCCTCAATAAACTGGATATCCTCCTCTGTTCAGGCCTTTATCCTCATAGACTCATCGAAATACTATCCTTTGACTTCAAAAGACCCTACAGTCTTTAACAGTGCCAACTCTATTCAAAAGCATAGCTGCAGAGTATGTTGAAATGCAATCAAACTCTTAACTATCAGCTCTTGTAGCATCAAAAGCAAATTACATACAATTGTACAGAATGAGCATCCCCAGTGTAGAGAGGAGGAATGTGGCCAATGCAAGGAAAGATCAGACAAAAGCAAGATGAAAACCCAGCAGGTCAAACTCCAAAACATGGAACTCCATATCTGGCACCCTGGGTCTGTGATGGAACCATCCAGGCTCCAAAGGGCTTAGGGAGCCCTGCTCATCCATCTCTCTAGCATGAGACCCAAAAAGCCTCTCTCCTGGAGCATGCCCACAGCATGCTTAAAACTTTTCTTGGCACACATCACATGTTTCTGGCATCTCCAGCATTTTGAGCTCTTTAGTGCAACAGAGATTTTACCTTTGGATTGAGGCATGCCTAGCCACCTACAACCAAATCTGTAGTAGGCTCAGCTGGCTTGCCAGGATGACTTTGAGGAAATTGCTTGGCTGAGGGCTGTTTGTGTTATACTCATCAAAGAATATGGCTGCAGTCTTATCTCCATAGGTGGTTGTGTTAAGCAGGGAACCCCTTCAGTTCAGGATATTTCTGTCAAATTAATTTGAAATTTTCACAAAATAAAACTTCTATACTCTGATTTCTCTTCAGACTGTATAAATCTTTCACCCTTTACAACATGAAACTTCTGATGGTTGGAGGTTTTCACTCAAGAGACCTTTCCTATTGTCCCTGGGTGGCACATGAGTTTTCTCTTTAATGGTGCTGACCTCTTGGCCTATTATAGTAGCTTCCTCAGACCAGCATTGTTTGCAATGTTAAACTTTATTTTTTCCTCTTTTTCATATCCTTTTGTTCTACTTGTTGAGTTCACTCTCTCTCTCTCTCTCTCTCTCTCTCTCTCTCTCTCTCTCTCTCACACACACACACACACACACACACACGCTGTAGACCTGGATCATTGCAGTTGCAGTCACAATGGTACTGTGCTAAGAGACATGGAGGATATAGGGTTTTGCTGAGACCGGGAGGTGTCTGGGACTATCTTTTTCTGTTAAAGGAAGTCGAGATGAATCTGAGGCTCTGATTATCTCAAGCGAATCCTGGGCCCTCCAGCCTCCAGACAGGCCACAGCGAGCCCTGAGATAAGCAGACAATTCAAGGTCTAAACTCACTCCAGATGTAATAACAAACCTAAACAATAAGGTTACAGCTCCTCTGCAGCCATCACCATTCTATACATGTTTAGAGTCATGTAGAAAGACCCCCAATTTATTTATGCAAATTAGGCATCCACTGGCTACTGGCCCCTGCCAATCCACTCATGAGATGTCCACAGACTACCCTTCCCCTACCAATCCCCTTGCTGCCTATGTCCCTACCTCTGTGTTTTCCTCTATATAAACAACTTTTATCTATACAATAAACTAGAGCTGTCCACTGCCACATTCTCCCGGGTGGCTATGCCCATCGGCCTACCACTGTCCCAAGATGCTGTTCACCCAGCTCCATGGATGAACTGGAGTGTTAGTGTACAATGACCTCCAAAGTAATCCACGGACAACACAGTCTTTGTGCTATTCTGTCTGGAGATTTGCTCCACAAAACAAATTCAATTCCTTCATTACCTTTGAATTCAGCCTTATTCAAGGTTTCAGGACATCCACCAGATTCTTTGCTGGAAACCAACACAAACCGCCTCTATCCCTATTCCTAATACCCTTCTTTTTCCCTTTTTAAACCTTCTGAGCCATCAGAATAACTCATTAAACAATGCTCATACCATTCTAGGATATTCCTCCCTCAAACCAGTTCCAACGACCCATGAACCACAGGGTCAGTTTCATTACAGCAACACCCTCATTTCTCTGTATCAAATTTCTATATTAGTTCTATTCATTATGATCAAAGCCTGATTAAAGCAGTTTCAAGGGTGAAGTCTGTTCTGGCAGGGAAAGCACCATGACAGCAGCTGGAAGCAGCTGGTCACATTGTGTCCTCAGTCAGGAAGCTTATGTTCTTGCTAAGCTCACTTTCCCCTTGTTTATACTGTCCAGGACCCCAACCCACAGAATGATGCTGCCCCCAGAGAGAATGGGTCTTTCATTTTAATTAACCTATCTAGAAATTACCTCACCAACTTGCTCAGAGATATGTTTCTATGGTGATTCTAAATCTAGTCAAATTGACAACAGAGGTTAACCATCACACTTGTAAAGGTAAGTAAAGATGTTAATCTGTCCTTAGAAGAACAAAAATGGGTTTTAGTTGGTTATTGTTCCTCAGCATAATGGGAAAACATGAGAAGCTTTCATTATATTACCTGTCCTTCAGACTTACATTGAGAGGCATGGAAAAACTGTGGATTGGAAAGCCATGTTGCCCAGTGTTACTCCCTGATCGCAACAAAAAGGAGACTTGAATTCCTCTGTATTGGAATGGGTAGCTGGGCTTGTTCTCAATTCCCTCTTGTCCATTCTCAGGTGTGGAGATTTTCATCCCATGGAAAGGCTAAGAATATTTTGCAAGGGTTCAGTAGATACAGGGTTTAGGAAGTATAGCCCTTTGGGAACAGAGTATAACTTACTTAACCCATAAACTATCAAAGTTATTGTTTTTCTTCTAAAGAGAAACAAAATATCAATAGCAGCCCTGGCTTGGTTGCTATTTCTGAGCATGAAGTAACTCTGAGAGTTCTTTCATAGTTAACTCTCAGTTACTTGCTTTCCTCTTTTCTTAGACCCATAGCTACACCAAAACAAACAAACAAACAAAAAAGCAACAAAAAAACTTCTATCACAGTTAATGTAATTGTTGAATATGGCAGAAATTAATCATTTCATAGTCGTTCTTCAAATTACATATGCCAGAACTTTACTTAAGGGCAAGAAATTGAGGTGAAAAATTCCTCCCTCAAAAGTGTCAATTCTTAAGCAATTATCCAATCAGTATATGCTGTGATGCATGGAGCCTTGTGTTGGTGGCTAGGTGAGGACATTTAAACAAACTTGGATGTCTCCCTTCATATAAATCACCCTGTCACAGCACTCTGCTTTTTGAAGAGACTTAGTTGCTCCATTTGACCCCCAGAGACAACTTAGTGCTAGCTAGCATGAGATTTTGATCACATAGGTTAATTAATAAGGTCTAGCTAGTTAGGAGAAGTGTTGGATTTAAAAGCATTTAATAAGATTAGACTTTCAAACATTATTTGGTACATTAATTCAAATATGTAAATTGGCAAAGCCCAGAGGCCCAGGCATGAAAAAAAATGAGGGCAGATAGGAATAAAATTAAATTTTAAGAAGCTATTAAAACAAAAATACATTACAATCTGGAACTGAGAACTGAAATTAGAGTTCTTCAGCCTATTAAAACACTGCTATTAGTTCATGAGACCCTAAAGTGGGTAGATTATAAATCTGCAAGCAGGCATATATTTAAAATTAGAAAGGATCATCTTGTTCCAAGTATTAAACTTTAATTGACTATACAGGCCACTCTGTTAATTACTGCCAATATTAAAACATCTTTTATTCTTAAAAGATTAAAAGTAATACTGATTTCTGCAAGTTATAATTGAGGATTTTTGTCTATAACTGGTTTGATACTTATAATACTAATACCAAGATGTTTATTTCTGCTGCCTCCAGTAATCTATTGATAACTCATATTCATACCAGTGTGGGGGCCTTGGAAATCCAAAGTAAACCTTTCATCTGAGTACTCAACACCATCAAAATAGGTTTTGAAAATGGAATTTAAATATGATCTGTCAGGCACTTCAAAAATGTAATCTCTGGTGTATTTTTGAAATGCCTTTTTAAAATATACTTAGTAAGCTAAAACCAAAATTAAAGCAGAACATGTTTCAACCATGTTGTAAATAAAAGATATGAACCAGTTAATCATGCTTCAGCCAAAGTTGTAACATTTCAGAGAAGACCAGATGTTACCATTTCTAGTCCCCCATTAATAAACCTAGTCAGTTTTCCCAATTTTTCCCCTAGAGTCAAGAATATAAAGGCATACTTTCCTTTTTGTTCCTTAAGCAAACCCAAATGCTCCCTGGAGCACAGGATTTAATTATCCTTATTGCATTATTCTTGCCTGAATAGCTACAGAAGTTATTAATGAGCATAGCATTTTCTGATCATTTTCATGAAATTCAGCTAGCTATAATATTTATGCTGATTTAATTACCTTCAACACATTAATTAATGTATCAAGAATTGCAGATGTAGAATTTATAATCTAATGTATTTCTATTGATCATTATGATATGAGACACTTTGTTTGATGGGAGAATTTTGACACAAGATCCAGTAAGTGTATATGCTGGAAGAAGGAAATGGTTATTTAAAATGCTAACTAGCGACTTATGGGAATATCGATCAAGAAAGCAGAGTAGATTTAGTGAATGTCAGATCAACCACTAAATGGCTGAATGGCTTTAGGCAATAATTTAAATTCTGTGTCTCAGTTTTATCATTTGTACAGATGAAATAATTACCTCTACATTATAGGTTTCTTTTCAACACTAAATAGCTTCATGTGCATAAACTACTGTGAGCTATATGAGGCAATCATATACCCTACATAAGTGTCATTGGTTGTTGTTTTCATAATTACTAAAATCATCAATTAAAGATCATTAACTAAATTACACAGACCTTGAAGAAGATAAAATGAATTTGTGTTCAGATTCTTTGAGTGCTCAATAGAAACACACCTGTACATAGACCTCAAACAGTGTACTTAATGATCCAGAAATAATGAGTGATCATGGGAAGAAATCAGAAAACTCATCAAAAAATAAAATGTCATAAGTAAGATCCTGCAGAAGAAAAGCAAAACAGATTCAGAAACATAATGTGAGGTATTAGACTTAAGAAATGAAAGATTAAGGGGGTGGAGAAAGAAATGGCTAGGCTTTTAAGGAACTTGTCTGCAAAGCCTAATGACCTGGGATTGCTTCCCCAGTGCACCATGTGAAGTCCAATGCACAGAGTGGCTCATGCATCTCGAGTTTGTGTGCAGTGGCTAGAGGTCCTGGTGTTCCCACTTACTCTCTTTCTCTTTCTCTCTCTCTCCTTGCAAACAAACAAATAAATGTTAAAAGGAAATAAAATCTTAAAATATAAGCAGAGATAGAGTATTCAAAAGACCATACATGGCCGGGCGTGGTGGCGCATGCCTTTAATCCCAGCACTCAGGAGGCAGAGGTAGGAGGATCGCCGTGAGTTCAAGGCCACCCTGAGACTACAAAGTGAATTCCAGGTCAGCCTGGACTAGAATGAGACCCTACCTAGAAAAACAAAAACAAAAACAAAAAAAAAAAAAGAAAAGAAAAGAAAAGAAAAGAAAAAAAAAGGCCATACATATTTGAACCAGAAAATTTCAGGAAAAACATGTTTAAATTAAAACCATTTCATGTTGTACCACAGATATTTATTCTATAAAACACGAGGGCATCACTTTTTATCAAATGCAATCCATATCTTAAGTTCAAGTTCATACCTTAAGCATGTATAAAGAACAATAGAGGCAAGCAGCGAACATTTCTACTCTCACAAGTCCTAGAATCAGAGGTCTTGGTTAGTTACAAGGCAGAAGTCAAGAGGCTGCCCAGGCTGTTTTCCTTCTGAGGTTATGAAAACCTGACCTTCCCTTCACCTTCACACAGATCATAGCAGAAATTGTCCCAGTACTAGAAAAACCGAAGGCCAAGATTCTTTCAAACTGTTGTCAAGAACATCTCGGTTTCTTGCTACACCATCCTTCTATGATAGTCACTGATTTTATTGAGCCAGCAAGAGCAAAGAGAATCTTGCTACAAGCACAATGAAATCTCATATAGCATTGTCACACGGAACACTGATTCTTGCAAATTAAATTAAGGAACTTTGGCCCTATGACTGGTTTGATATTCCATACTTATCATACTAATACCCACATGTTTATTTTGGATGACCCAATCATACATTCAAAATTCAGATTGAGACTAGTGTGGGGACCATGAGGAAAAAAAAGTAAACTTTTTCTCTGAGTACTCAACACATCAAAATAAAATTTGAAGGTAGAATTTAAATATCATTACGGGTATTTTTTGTCAGGCACTTCAAAAATTTAATATTTGTGTATTTGTGAAGTAGTACCATACCTATTAAGTGAAAATTTAAATTAAAACATAGGTGTTCCTACCAATGTAAATCAAAGTTGTTTTAATTCCATATTCTCATTTTCACTAACACAAGATTCCATGCTTTATAGAATGTACTAATTGAATACTTGCTTAGGAGATGATAAGGGTTTTTCATCTCACAGTCATATTATATACATTTATCCTGTTTGCTGTAACTTTTGGTTAGATTCAAGTCACGGGCCTCACCTGTACTCTACTGGAGGGAGTTATACATGGCACATGACCCAGGTTACAAGCATTTGCCAAGCCACCTTCAAGTCTACAAACCCTATATAATAAGTTTCACAGAAATATATAGCATGGGACATCACAAAACTGGGAAGTAAAATTTTCCTCTCTTCTAATCTGTTGTCCTACCATCTACTGTTCAGCATACATGAATTTCTTGTGCCTTTTGTTCAGCAAATCAAATACTCCATAATTCTCAAAGTAATCAAAAATGTTCACTAAAAGATATTATGAACTGAATTATGTTTTCTCAAATCCATATGTTGCCAGTATTTACAGGCAGGGTCTTTAAGGGAGGCAATTAAGATTAAATGAGGTCATTAATTGTTTTGGCTATCCTGTATGTCTGGTGTTCTTATAGGAAGAGGGAGAGACACCAGAGATGTTTGTACAGAGGGAGAACACAGTGAGGAGGGGCTCCTCAACCAGGTAATGAGAGACCTCATCAAGGACCAACAATGCCAGATGCTGCCAATGACTTTCTAGTCTCTAGAAATGTAAAAAAAAAAAAAAAAAAACTTTTTGTTGATTAAGACACACAGAAGAAATATGACATTCTTATATGGTAGATTTAGAGGTTAATATACTAGTCTAAATTTGTAATGAATTGGAAAATATATCTGAAGGCTGTAATTAGAATGTGCCAAATAAAAAGAAATGTTTAAGTGTTCTGTCTTGTTTTTGGAACCTCATGGGTCACTTTGGTCAACAGCTCAGTGAGGGAAGGAACCGGTGGCTGGGACCCAGGGCTGTCAGACTGCTCAATTATTCACAGGCTTAGACATTCTCCCCTTCTACTCATGGCCCCTCTTACCAGTTGACGCCCACTTCTTTCTCTTTAGGTTACAGTATGCTCACGAGAATTTTATGATTTTGAACCTAATTTGGTTTGGCCTCATGTTTGAGCCTTTTCCCTCCCCCCTTCCCTTACCCCACTCTTATACCTTCTCAGTTCTTTCCACTAGTCTGGATAAAGAAACAGTTATCCTGGCTAAGGACCGCATATGAGGGAGTGTATGCGGCGTTCAATTCTCTGTTCTTCTTTTGAGTGTTCGCTTAGTAAGATCTGCTTGAAGTCAGACCATTTTTTCCTAAATTTCGATATGTCATTTTTCCTTTCAGAAGAGTAGAATTCCATCATGTAAATATACTACAGAGTTATATCACTGAATATAAATGACAAATCTTGTGAATGTGTCCCCGTTTCCCTCCTCTCTGTCCCCTGCCCACTGGGGTACTTCCTAGGTGTGCATACTGGATCTGTCCATAGGTTAGGGGGTATGAAGTGCACCAGAGGTAGCCAGCTTTTCATTTTTTTCCTTCCCCCTTGTGTATTGTTGCTGAGGGGGGCAATGTTTCTGGATATTCTCTCCCACCATGACTCTTAGATTCTATCCACCACCTCCTTCCACTCAGTTCCCTGAGTCATGGTGGATGAGTTTTGAGTCAGTTTTGTTGTTGAGATCTTAAGTATCTCTGGATCTTTGCCCTGGGTTGTGCTGGGTATCGTTGGTGACTGTCTCCATTGACCTTTCATGGGATATCAGACTTGCTGTGTGACTGGTCTTCTGTTTGTCTCCTCACTTTCTCATAGGTTTCATATGGGCCCTGTGTGAAGGCCAGGTGTGGTTTGTCTCCTGCCAGGATGCCAGCAATCATCCCATGTCTTGTTGGTGGAATTAGGTTGTCCCTGGCTCTCACACTGCCTTCTGAGAAATACAAACAGAATCTCCATCAGATAGTGAAATTAATATAGGTTAAATGAGACAACATTGCTATTTTTGTTAGCTCCTAATGGGTGTAGCTTCTCTGTTGCTTTCTGGTAGTGGGAATTTCCCCTAGGAGCCCGAGATCTTAGTCTCCATAGGATTTTTCACAAATCCCAGTTCCAGTTAAGGGTTCCTTGTCACTAAACAGATCTCTTAGTCAATATTTAAGCTGTTGATTACCCTCCTTGGTTTAGCACCACTATTGCACAGATGAGTATTTCTTGACTTGCTGGTCTCTTCCATACAGCCATGTGTTCAGCATTCTTGTGACAACTGTCTATATTGCATAAAAGTGGTGTTTGCTTTCTCTAAATATCATTGACCAATTTCCCCTGGCAGCTCATGCCAACACCGTCCAGTGCTACACATGCTACCATCTGGGAGCTAGTTACCATTCTGGATCTAGAAGGATCTCATGGTGTTGTTTGATAACACTTTGAGATTTCTTCAGCAATAGGGTCTTACCTTAGGCCTGATACAGATATACAAGAACTTTGACAGAAGTCTGTCACATTTTAGGGACCTCGTGGGTCTCTTTACTCAAGAGCTCAGTGTAGGAAGAAACCAATGACTGGGACAGGGAGATGCAGGCCTGAGCAATTATTCTTGAATTTAGGCTTCCTCCCATTCTGTTCATGGCCCCTCATACCAGGTGGTGCCCTCAGCTTCCTCAGTAATTTACTGTATAAATGCTAGGGTTTTATGGTGTCAATTCATTATTAGTTTAGTTTACTATATGATTCCTTCCTCCCTCCCATTCCCCCCACCATTCCATTCCTCCTTCCCATCACCCCCCAAAAAAATTCATTCCATTCCCTTTTACAAACTCTCCATTCACTGACAGAATTTCTTAATGTTCCAGTTTAACATGGTTATTAACCACATACGAGGGAAAATATGTGGTGCTTATCTTCTCTTCCCAGTTTTTAAAATTTTTGTTCTTTTATTTTCTTTTTAAATAGTAGAAACTCAATTTTAAATGTAATTTTTTATTGTTTAAACTTTGCAAGATGATTAAATACTTTTTTACTTGAAATGGTCTTTATGAAAGCCAACACTACATAATAGATTTATGCAAAAACAAATGAACAGAGAAGTAAATGAAAATCAACAAAGAAATCAACATGAGTAAAGATACCATTAATAAAACTCCCTAATTTATGGGGATTTCAAAGATATCTTTAGAAACCCTTCCTTCTGTCCTGGGTCCCATTTAGGATATATTATTTAGGTTAAGCTTTTAAGATTTTTCCTTATATTTTTCTTGTTTTTTAAATAAATTACATCTTTATTATCCATAATTAGATATACTGAATGAGCAAATAATGTGTTGGTGTCCTCAATTCCCTGATTTCCCTCTTCCCTGTCCCCAATCTTGCTGGGTATTTTCCTTCGTGGGCAAACTGAGTCCGTCCATGGGGTAGGTGGTTATGGATAGCCTAGGAGTCAACCCGGTTCCAACCCCCTTTGTATGTTGTTACTGAGGGGGCCATGTCTCTGGGAGTTCTCCCCCACTATGGCTCTTACAATCTTTCTGCCCCCTCTTCTGTCCAGTTCCCTGAGTCATGGTGGGTATTAAGGCTACTTTATTATTGAGGTCTTAGTGGCCTCTATACTTCTGCTTTAGGTTTTGTTGAAAATCATTGGTGTCTGTCTTGCTGGCTTATCCTAGGTTGACTGATTGGCTGTGGTTATAGGTCTCTGGCTTATCCCACCACTATCTATGGGGTTCCATGTGGATCCTCCACAGTAGGTCTGGTGTGGGTCATCTCTTGCAAGGATGCCAGCTATCAGCCTGAGGCTCATTGTTAGGGTTGGAAAGACCATGGCTCTCTCACTGCCTTCTGGAAAATGCAAACAGAATCTCCATCAGAGAGTGAGATCAGTATAGGTTAACTGAAATACACATTTCTGAATTGGCTATATTCTATTGTGAATAGCCTCTTTGTAATTCATTTGTAAAGTGAATTTCTCTTTGAGGTCCCAAGATTTTGGTTCCCAATGTATTTTGCCCTGAGTCCCAATTCCAGTCAAGAGCTCCCGTCACTAAGTGGATTACTTGGCCAAATTAAAAGCTGTTGATTACCTTCCCCATGCTTTGGAACTCCATTGTTCAAGAGTTCATGTCTTGATTCCCTGTTCTTTCCCAGTAGGAAGTGTGTTCACCCTACTCATGGCTGCATACTGCATTTCATATCAGTGGTCTCTGTTTACTCTAACTTGTTGACCAGTTTCCCCTGGCAGCTTATGCAGTGACTTCCAGCACTGCACTAATTACCATCTGGGGGCTGGTAAAACCTCCTTTTGTATTCTACAAAAATTAATATAAAACCGCTTGGCCAGAGATAGAGGCTGTCAACACCACCCCTGCACTCATCTGGGGAAAGAGGCACATCTTTGCAAGTTAGTGTGGAGTGCCATCTCAGTTTCCTCCTGAGCTCCCCCCCTGTCCATACACCCCCAATCTTGAAAAACTTTCAAACACATATAGATTCAGATTTCTGTTTTTCTTTAATAGTTCACACACCTAATTATTTCATGATTTTTCTGATAGTTTATACTAATGTAACAAAAAAGTGGGGAGACGAATTGACTGACAGACCCAGTCTACTTGTCTCTGTAAAGTGTGGGGGGGAAATTATAGGAGACCCAGGGTGACCAAATATATTGGGAAACAGACCTTGGAGCCAGAGGAGGGTGTTCTTTTTTGTCCCTAATGAGTTACATTATTTAATGGGCAAACGATGAGCTGTTATCCCCAGTTCCCCAATGCCCCTCTTCCCCATCCCCAATCGGCTGGATATCCTCCTCTGTGGGCAGTCTGGATCAGTCCTTGAGGCAGGGGGACCATGGATAGCCTAGTAGTCAGCCCGGTTCTCCTGGCCCTAGTATGTTGTTACTCAGGGGTGTCATGCCTTTGGATTTTCTCCCCCACCACGGCTCTCACAATCTTTCCGCCCCCTCTTCTGCTCAGTTCCCTGAGTCGTGGTGGAGGAGGGTGTTTTCTTTGTCTTTATTTTCAGAATAAAGTTGCCAGTGCAGAGTGCTGTGTGACTTATTGGGGAGGGAGGATACAGGGAAGGGAGCAGAGATCATTTTCTGGACAGGACTCTGGGGTGCATGCTCTGCCAGCGGAGAGCGAAGCAGAGATTGAATGCTTCTATTTCTCTTCAGAGCCTCCATCAGGCCATTTTCTAGAAGTGTGTTTAATTTCTAAATTATTGATTATTTCATCTATTACCTATTTCTAAACTAACTCTTTTATAGATATAGAATACGCTTTGAATCTTATTCTTTAAAACTGTCAGGGGATACCTTGTGATCTGGTCTATCTTGATGAACTTTCAAGGTATGTTTGAGAAGAGCATATGCCCTGGTGTTGGAACAGACTTCAATAGGTATATTTTTATTCTGTGCATGCATCTATACTGATTTTTGACCTATTGATCTGCAAGTACTGACACAGGTTCTGATGGCTGCATGCAGCTGTGGGCTTGGTTATCTCTGTATAATTTCTTTCCATTTTTCTCCATGGGTGTATTTGTTGTTCTATTATAGGTTATATTCATTTACCATTATATATTTTTTAAAAACAGACCCTTTCTCATTATACGATGCTTTATTTTGATCCTCATAATCTTCCTATGTCAGTTCTTTTTTCAAATCCATTTTGTTACTGGTGGTTAGTATACCTTTTTTTCCCTTACTTCAAAACTATCTGAATGTTGTAAGTAAACTGTGTTTCTTGCATACAACCTATCTTTGATTCTCGTTTGCTTTTTCATTTTCTTTTGAATTCGTTCTGACAATCTCTGCATTTGGATTATTTACAGACTCTTTGTACTTAAAAGGATCATTATTCTAGATGGATCTTTATCTTTGTCACCATTCTTTATCCATTGCATTTGCTTGATTCTCTTTTTACATGGTCTTCTGCTTGCCCTGATTTTAATCAAGCATTTCTGTGACCCAACTTGATCTTTTTTCTCAGCATGTTGCTTGTATTTAATAGTCACATGGATTTTACAAAATATACATTTAACTAATCTAGGTTCATCTTCAAATAACACCGTACCATTTTAAGTGTATTCTAGATTCTTACAATAGGAAATTCCCGATTCCTTTTTTACTTGTTATATTACTTATCAATCAACTCAGGGTGACTAAAATAATAGAAATTTATTGCACAGTTGTATGGATGGATAAAGTCTTGTTTCCATGAGAGCAGTACAAAGTATAAAAATGTGGTTTTGGCTTAGTATGTCTTTGTGTTAAAATTTTCAAGGGCATCTTCTGATTGTTTTTAAATCCTTAGCAAGTATAATAAATATGTATGTAAAACCACATTTGGCTTAGTGCACTAAACACATAATTTTGGTATGTGCCATAACAAGTAGCTGTCATCAAAAATAAAGTTACTAAATATTTTAGGACTTCAACGTCAATGACTTTGCTGAAGTGTCATTACAGTCTTCCAAGTAAGGGCCTAGTACCTCTGGTTGGAACGCTAGCCATCTAAGGCATCAGAAGGATTTTTGATGTTTGCTCCATTGCTACCTCTAGTTGAACATCTAGATGTCCATCTAGTCAGTTAAGGCTGTGGACACTGACTACAGGGGACACAGCTGATTTTCTTCTCCTCATGTTAAAAAGGAAAATAAATCATTGTGATACCATAAAGGAGTCTGCAACAAATTCTATTCATGCTGCTATTGCACAAGCTGGAGACCTACTAGGATGAATTAGACTTGCTGATTCTGTATATTTCACACATAATGGGAGGCCAAAAATAGTCCTAGAAGGAGACACAAACCAATGAATGAAGACGTACAGCAGCATCTTAAGATGCTAACTTTAATGATATAAAATTCATTTAAATTATGTTAATTATTAGAGAGCTTATCCATACAGTTAGTGAAAATAACCTGATGTGTGTGCATGCACACACACACACACACACACACATACACACACATACATACAGGCACACATTTCTAAAAGATTTTCCTAAACATATGTGGAATAACTGCATAATAAACTGATCATCGTTCTGCTCTTACATATTACTATGTTTGTATTTTCAATTTCATTTTCTTATAAATTTAGTGAAGACATTTAGTAAATGAAATATAATTTTCAAAATGATCCTATTTTAAAATCCAATTTACTCCTGGCAACGTGGTGCACAGTGCTTCTGGCATGTTCCCTGTAAATTCAAAACCCCAAATGACTAGTTTTCTTTGGCCTAAATTGTCAATTTATTCACAAAATTATATCAACTGTAATAACCTTAAAGAATTTCCTAGAAACCTAAATGCTATAAAACAATGAATTAAGTATCAAATGCATTAAATACCAAATCAACCAAAGATGAAACCTTTAGCTAGTTATTACTTTGGCAGAAATTTTATAATTTCTTGGATTCTCTCAGATTTTATTAATGCCACTAAATTTTATAGAGCATCATGCTTACCTTATTTTATGACTAGGGCAGTACAGATACTTAGGAAAATATTGTTCTCACACATAAAAATACATCTACCAGAGGGGAAAGGGTACTATAAGTTTTATGGGCTGTAGTAAGTAGAAAATCATGACTAAGTTCATGCATACATATGACCACTTTCCACCTAAAAATTCAAGATGTAAGAGCTTATTTTATAGAGATCTACACTTCATCATTTCCAGGATTGGCACCAAGAGGCTCCCCAAAGAAACAAGAAGTCTCTTGTTTGCTCAGCTCTAGAATTATTTTTGACTGCTATTATTTCTGAAAGTCACATCTTAATTTGTTCCCCAGGCTTCGCTGAAAATGGTTTGATGCATCTCAGCACTTAAATTTGTAGTTCTGGAAGTGGATCTTTCCAGAATAAAAACACCAGAGAGAACATTAAAATAGGAATGCAAAATAAACATGGATGACACAGATAAAAAGATATGTAGGAAAAATAACCTTACTATGAATAGATTTGTACTCATAATCTACATAAGAACCTTTGGAAAGAGTGATGCAGTGTTAGTTATTGCTATTCCATGCTCGGTACAAGCTAACATTCAGCTCACTCTAACTTATGGTAAAGTTTAGAACTGTTTAAATAAATACACAGACAGGCATAGCAGAAGATGAAGTGACTGCTGTCTGAGGTCATGACTATGTTCTAGATGAAAAAGTGGCAACTGAGACCTGACTTCAAACGTTTAAGTAGTCAGATATAAAGAAAACATTTAGAGGCAAATAATTATAAGTTAACATATGAAAAATGTTCTCTAGGACAAAGAATAGGGTATAAATATATTTGATCAAAGTACAAGATATATTTGAATAAAAATATCTTTATGAAACCCATTACTGTAGATAATTAATATATATCAATTAAAAACTGTATATGAAAGAAAAATACCTTGCTTTGCTTCAGTAGAAGACACATGATACTAGAATTTGGAAAGGATTATCACATGTAGCCACATAATGAGTGGATAGCTTCAGAATTCCAGAACATTATTCAGGAAGCATGTCTGGCATGTGAGTAGTAAGAAGTCAATTACAGTTGATCTAACAACATGAAAATATTTTGGACAATGTAAATTTTAAGACCCTCAAAGAGTATAATAGGTAGCTGATTCAAAATTAAAGTGAGAAAAGAGTCAAATATTAATTTCACGCTTGGATACTAAAAGCTCTAATTCTTGAAAACCAGGGGAAAATAAGAACATATGTTGAAGAAGAAAGTGTTCATTTTTGCTATCCAATTTTCATGTGTTTTTATCTGTTACTGTTTTGCATTCCTTTTGATCATTTGCATATTTTTGTAGATGAGAAATTGAGTCTCAGAGAAGTCTTGCTGGTAAATCTGTGAGTCATAGGAAATTTTAGACTCAGTTATTTTGTCTACAATTACAGCTGTTTTCTGAGTTGTTAGTACAGGCTGTGCCATCCTCGGTTCTGTGCTCTGAACATTTTTCAATAGTGATGAGTTTCTTAGATATGGTAGAATCTTGGAGAGTGTTGCTACTCAAAACCTGGCTGAAAGGAATATGCTCAATAATGCCTAATAAGTAAATATGAAAATAAAGAAATATTATATGAAACTGGAAAATCACTGACACTACCCACAGGACACAACTAGGAACAAATTTGGAAGTTTGAGTACACATAGGAACAGGGCTCATTACTTTTCCAAAAAGGAGGAATAGTGTGAGATCTTGTTCTCCCTATTTGGAGGCAGTGGAAATGACGACTGTATGGTTTCATCAAAGACACTGGACTTTTGTGTATGCACAGCATTTTACTAGATTTTCTTTATATGGTGATGAGCTCATTTAGAAGCTGTAGATAATCATGATACATAGTTAATGTATAGGCCAAAGGTACATATAACAACAAAGAGATGTACTTTCTCCTGCTGTGAGTGTTTCTGAATTCAGCAGTATTGATGCTTATTTTAGTAGTTGGGGAAGAATTGCGAACATTTTCTACTTATATTTGTGTCACAGAAGCAGGACTCACTAGAAATAGAAGTTTCCATATAGAAAAGATACTTGTTGGGGTGTGTATACTCACCAAACTTTCAAGGAGTTTCCATATAGAAAAAAGATACTTGTTGGGGTCTGTATACTCACCGATGTTTCAAGAAGCAGGGTTACTTTACTGACCATCATCTTCAACATGGCAAACAGACTGCTAACTATAGAAATGAGAGAAGCAATCTGGGATTAGCGTGTGTTCCCAAGGGGCTGCTCAATAATCTTTCTCACTTTATGTCTACCAAGTAGGGGAAATCTTGCTGCTTGCAAGAGTGGTGTCTTTTGTCATAGATACTGTATGTACTAGTAACGACAGGCTTTGGTATCAGGCAAACCAGGATACTTCATTTCCCACTAGCTCATTAGTCTTTAATAGTGGGTAAAATATTTAACTTCACAAACTCTTAGTTAGCCTATCTGTTAAAAAGAAAAAAAATAAAGATAATGTAATTAAAATAGCCTTTGATTATTCATATAATCAATTGGTATATAGTCTGGGACATAACTAATAATTACTAAACATGAATTATGTCAATTGGATTTTGTTCTTGATGAAAGAAGCTATCAAAAGATCATAAAATTCAGAATAGTTCTTCCCTTGTGATAGAGTCTTCTACTTATGTTTTGTCTGGCAAACTATTATAATTGCTTAAAACAAAATTTTGTACCCCTTCATTTCTCTGGGCTGACTGTATTCCGTGCTGGCTTCATCTTAGACTTCTAATATGGCTGCAATCAGGAATGTACTCGGACTGTCTACCAAAGGATTGATCACACACATGAGTGACATTTGGGGCTAGTTATTGACTGAAGGCCATGTAGTCAGTCTATATACAGCTTGTACATACAACTGGATCTTCCCACAGGGCATCTGATTTGCAAAAAAAAAAAAATGTTCAAAGGCTATTTCAAGGAAAGAAGTCGCAGCTTTTAGTAACGCTGGAAGTTGTGATCAGAACTAGTATGCCATCTGTTTAATCATGCCCCATCACACTGCTCAAAGCATTCTTGCCCACATTGAAAGGTGTGAAGCAGACCTCCTCTTTTTTGTGGGATGGGCAAATCTTACTGCAAAGGAACACGTGGATGGAATATATAGATTGAATCTCTCCAGCAAAGACCAACTTAAAAAGTACTCAATTTGTTGTGTATAGACTTGTCATATAATGGTTAATATGCACACAGAAAGTCCTCCTGTTTGAAATGTGGTATGGAATAAGAAATATTTCAAATCAGTGAGGCATATCAGTTCTGGAATCCAACATGGCACATGGCATCATTTCTTTAGTTACAGCCATGTCCTCCCTGGCAGTGATGCCTAGGGGAACTTGACTCTACCTGTGACTTAATGTGAATTGACCACAGAAAATGACCACTTGTAATGAACATGTGAGGACCTCTTTCCACTGTTTCTATCCAGTCTAAGTTGATATGATGGCTTATAAAATTCTATAATTTCTTACATATTAATGCATCCTTAATTTCATTAGACAGAACAGAAATAATATTTTTCTCCAGCCAATTTCCTCTATTACTTGACCTGGATATGAAGCTGTAAGTGACAATATCCTTAAGATTCTTAGAAACATTTTTACTTAGTTCAAAGAGTCTGTGAGTTATCCCCTTAAAATTTTGAAGTTTTAACAAGAGATCTAAAATCTATACTTTGATGTTAAGTTCACCCTAAGGCCACATTGTGGTCCCGGGCTTTAGCATTGACAGTCTCTCTGAGTCTTTTTCCACTTTGAGAACATTTTTGTATTTTAGAAATACTGGCTATCAGAAACTTCTACTCAAGATCACAGTTGTTTCTCTCAATAAATTTGTATATAAGCTCTCTATATATTTATATGTAAGTGATCCTAACAACCTAAAGAGCCGCATAACTGCAGCCATCCATTCATCCTGTGCACTGTCTTTGTTTCCATGTGTTACATATAGAAATTTTACTAAATTTCCCACCAGTACTAAACATTCAGCACCTTTTCTGGATTGTCCAGTAACAGCTTCCTCTCTCTCACTTCAGCTCCATAAATAGCTTAACCCCCTTCTAAGATCTATTCATTGTCTTCTACCAAACAAAATGCCTGATACTTTGTTTAACTTATCACAACACCCCACTTCCAGATACCAACTATGTCTGATTACATATTGGTGGGTAACAAATAAACACAAATAGTGATTTAAATCAATAATTTATTGTCCTCTCTTACTTTGGCTCCGGAATATAACTTGCCATGCTGGCTGAGGTCGCTTGTGCCATATTCGATTAGTCAAGGCATTTACAAGGCCTACTCAAATTCAGTGTGATGGAGAGAAAGATTTCTTAGCTTGTTTGAGAAGCAATGTCACAGTGGAGAAGACTGCAGAAATCAGGAGATTTGGTTACAACTGCTTTGGGAAGTCTAGTCTTGACCTGTGGTAAACTGACCAGAGCTGCATGCTTTTCACTTTCATTCTTTTTTTTTTCTGCACCATGTTCTTATCTGTGTCTCCTCCTCCTTTCCTGTCTTGTTCTCACACAACTTCTTTGTGCAAAGTTGTTCCTAGAGGGAGATTGCTGGGCGAGAGATTCCAGTCATTGAAGATGAATACTGCTTTCTGATCTGTCTCCCCAGACACGTTCTCTCCATGGAGAAGTGTACCATTTGTATGGCTTAGGGGCTTAGGATCGTTACATTTGCCTTGGCTTGGAGTACAAGACAGGAGCAAACGAGGCAGAGGAGCCCTCCATCTGTTCCTTGTCAGAACGCGCACGCTGTGGGTGCACTGCATAATGGTGTGGGACCAAAAGTCAAGTTATAATTAACACACTATTTTGATTCCTTTACTTCCTGGTGTGTACTCCTCTGTTTGATTCCTCTTGGGAAATAGTGTGACAGCCAAGTCCGAGCCCAGGTTAATGTGCATTTCTGGTAAAGGCAGGTGAAATCTTATGAATGCCATATGAATAATTCACGTAACTTGAAAAAAATTGTGCGAGGCAGAAAGAAAAGGGAATATTCTATTCTCTGAACGAAATTGTTGTCCTTTCTGACACCCTTTATGCAGGATAGCTATAATCTTTAATATCTTAAATGAAATTGGGGACATTTGATGAGATTGAAATAGAGTCATGAAAACTTACAAATGAAAGATTATTAAAGATGGAAGATATCTTCGTTCTGTTTTAAAAGTGCCATTGAAGAAATAAAAGTGAAATTCATTATTAAGA
This sequence comes from Zapus hudsonius, assembly GCA_004024765.1. NCBI lineage: Eukaryota > Metazoa > Chordata > Mammalia > Rodentia > Dipodidae > Zapus > Zapus hudsonius. The sequence goes on along the minus strand of PVHP010001777.1, from coordinate 32,994 downwards.
AAAACCATATGGAGTTGTCACCTGATGATAGAGCACCTGCTTAGCTTATCTGCAAGGCCCAGGGTTCAATCCCCAACCCCATAATAAATGTCCAAGTAAATGAAGAAAAGGGAAGGAAATAGAAATTGGGAAATTGATATAGCATAGAAATATAGTAGCGTAGTCTCAGATACACGATACACTGCCATTCAATTAATCTTTCTACATATTAATTATCTATCATTTTATATCAAGCACTATACTAATTAATTGAGACATAACACCACATAGTAGGCACTTTTTTTCTGAAATAAATGTGTCTTACAAATGAGTCTAGAATTAAAGCATTTGTAGTAAAGCATGATAAATTTTCTGATGAAGAGGTACAGGTTAGGAGAGTGAATAACAGTTCTGAGAAATGTTTAAAGCTCAAAATGTCTTCTTTGTGGAAACATATTTAAAATTAGTTCTAAAATATGAGTGACAGTTTTTTTTTAAGACAGCAGTGATGTGGAAGTTTCAACTGGAGGAAATACTATACATGATACCAAATTAGAACTTTGCACAGGACAAGGTTCTGAGACACATTCAAAGAAATAAATTCTAGCTGGGCATAGTGACTCATGCCTATAATCCCAGAGCTCAGAAGACAGAGGCAGGAGGATCAAACATTCAAAGCCAGCCTTGGCTACACAGTGTGAGGCTAGTCTGGGCTACATGAAATCCTGTTTAAAAAAAGAAAATTACAACAATAAGAGAAGGAATTTCATTGTTGGTTTGAACAATTCTCCATTCAGCTCTATGATACATCGGGTTAAGCTTAGTTAGGCGAATATTTCCAAAGTGATTCAGGCTCCAAATGGAAATCATAGGGAAGGTGCAGGGGGATTAGAGCAGCATTTCTCCCGGTGGCTATTTACAGGAGATGAGTGCATACAGAGAGCATGCAGAGGATCTGACATTTCCTGGGACTTGGCCACTGCACTCTGATAGCTGTGCTGCTTCCTTTTGGACCATAGTTCTCATATTCTTGGACACGTGGGCACTTTGTATCCATATGATTAAAATAAATTCAAAGCAATTTATTTCAAATATTTGCAATTTATTTTTTTAAATTTTATGTTAGATATCTTTAAATCAGATATGTGTTTTTCTCTTGAACATTTGAACCAGTACTTTCCATAAGCAAACTTATGGAATTAAAAAAAATACAAACTTCTGATTTTAATGTAATTACAAAAACCTAGGACTTTGGGCCATAGACAAATCAGCCTGTGGGATACTGTCGCCAGTGGCATTTAGAAAGGATACATTCACCATGCATGGTTTGGAACTCTGTCCTCCTGGCATACGATGGCCATTGCTCTCTTGAAATCAGAGCATGAAACCCCCACAAAGCCAAGTCCATTAACACTCCCTCATCCAGAAGGGAATGAAGTGCAGCTCACTGGATGCACACATGATGCCCTCCCCTCTCTAAGAATATGCAACTTGTTAATAATTGCTGAGGGGAGAGGCACTTCTGTGGGGAGAGCTTCTTGGTACTGTGGTTTCCTTAAGTTGTCTAGGCTCCTGTTAGGCCGAATAAACTCATTGGTTTAACAAGTGAGACTCGAGTGGAATAGTTCCTTTGGTTCTGTCCAGTTCCCTCTCTGGGGTGAAAAGATAATTGTTCATGTCTCCCTAGTAAAAGTCATACAGCAATACACTTCTTTTTTTGCTTTTAATTTTATTTATTTTAAATTTTTTATTATTATTGTCCAAAATTAGATATATTGAATGAGCAAATATTGTATTGATACTCCCATTTCCCTCCTCCCAGTCCCCAATCCACTGGGTATCCTCCTGGATGGGCACATTGGATCAATCCATGTGGTAAGGGATTATGGATAGCAGCCAGGTGCCCCCCTTTATGTGTTGTAGCTGAGGGAGGTAATGTCTCTGGGTAATCTCTCCCACCATGGCTCTTACAATCTTTCCACACCTTCTTCAACAATACACTTCTTGAAAATGTCTCTGGAAAATGAATTTATACCACTCATGTGGAAGCCAACTAGAAAAGTTTACTATTATTGAAAGGTTATAAGAAGTTCTGTGACTAGGAATGATTGACAGGCATCCCAAATAACTGGAGCCAGGTGGAAAAGAGTGGCATGAGGTAATCTGGTAAAGTGGGAATGATAAGTTAGGTCACAGGGGGTTTTAAAACCATGTGAGTTACCTTGTATTTTTCTAAGAGTAGTAAGATGCCTTTACAAAAATTAAGCAAAAGTCAGACTTAGGCTACAAAATCATCTGTTGCAAATATAGGGAAATGACAGATGGTCGTAAATTAATTTAAGAGAGTGAAGTTACATTAGTAACATTGACTTCTTGAATGAAAATGCTCGCCTTAAAGAAATGTAAGCAACAGCTGAACAGGTTTCAGTCTCTATGGAACACAAAATGTGGTGTCTCATAAAGTGCTTTCTCAAGTCTGCCACAGGCCGGAACAGAACACTGACATCACAGAGAACTTGCTTTGTCCTAGCCTGCTCCTCCTAAGAGGCTGTTGATGGCAGACAGACCTATTGTGGTGGTTTGAATCAGGCGTCCCTTACAAGCTCATGTGGTTTGAATGCTTGGTTTCCAGCTGGTTGCAGTTTAGGAGGAGAGGCTTTGATGGAAGAGGTATGTTGTTGTGGATAGGCTTTAGGATGCTATAGCCAGCTCCCTCCTGCAAAGTTCAGTTCACGCTCTTGCTGCTGTTTTCCACCTTCTGTGGCAGAGGTGATGTCCAGCCTCTGCTCATGCCATGCTTTCTCCTGCCATCATAAAGCTTCCACTCAAGACTATAAGCTAAAATAAAATGGTGTGATTTGTCCCAGAAATGAAAAAGGTCACTATTGCAGTCAGATTTCTAGTTGCTGTGCAGAAAGAACCCAAACAAAAGCGGCTTGTGGAGGAATGAGTTTATTAGGCTTACGGACTTGAGGGGAGACTCCATCCTGGAAGGGAAAATGATGGCATGAGCAGAGGGGTGGACATCACCTCTGCCACAGCACTGGAAATAGCAGCAGAAAGGTGTGCCAAATACTGGCAAGGGGAAGCTGGCTTATCACCCCAAAAGTCCACCCCCAACAACATAGCTCCAGCGAGGTTGTAAAATCCAAACTGCCATCAGCTGAGGATGGATCACTGGGAACACATTCATTTGTTTGTGGGGGACACCTGGATCAAACCATGACAGTCACTATAATAGCTACCATGCAGGTGTCTGGAAGTTCCAAGAAATGCAAGAACGTTCTTGATATAATACTAAAGAAATGATTGGGCTGGAGAGGTTGTCTGCAAAACTGAAGGACCTGGATTCAATTCCTTAGAACAAATGTGAAGCTAGATGCACATGTGGCTCATGTGTCTGGAGGTTTTTGCAGTATTATAGCCACTGGTGCCTCATTATCTCTCTCTCTCTCTCTCTCTCTCTCTCTCTCTCTCTCTCTTTCTCTTTCTCTCTCATGAATAAATAAATAAAATATTTTTAAAATAAATGAATAAAAAGTGAAGGAGACATGATTTTTTGAGCTAAGTTATTACTTTGGGCTTAACAATCTGCTCTGTATTTAGATGACAAAGGATAAAGATCTTTAACTTTGTAAAACTGTGGAAGAGGCATCTTCTCTAGTCAAAGATTGACTGGTTAAAGGGGGTAGGTTGCCTTGAGGTGGGATCACTGCTGACATTGCTCTTAAGATCTTGAAATAAGATTGCAGATGCTGGAGGCAGGGTGTATGTCATTATTGCAAGAGTCAGCAGGTCAGAACAGTCATGAAATGACAGGTCTTCAGAAATCTGTGAAATGCAGGTTTATTCTTTTGGCCAGGTAGACACCTAGTCAACTGGATTTAAATTCAATTTTATAATTAAACATCAGAACTGAAAACAGAAGATAAATCAGATCATTGACACAAAGCATATCGTCAACATAAAGCAAGAGAGCCCATACAGATGGCATTCAACTTGCTGCCCTATCCTCCCAAGTGGATCATAAATCAGAAAAAGACATTTCTAGAATTGCAAGTATTATCATAAAAATCTTAAAAGTTCCCATGGGACACAAACTGTAATTTCCCCATTTGATTTCTCCTCCATTTTCATCAAAACTATATGAAACAGGGTGGTGGTTCTTTATCAAGTAAAGGACCCCATGATTAGTGCTACATATTAAATGGTATATTTTCTGGAAATAATTGCATAGCCTCTGGCTTTGCCATGCAGCATTGATTTCAGAAATGATTTATTATAAAACACTCATATACACACATATATATAGCTCCTCTTTATATACACATATATATAAAGAGAAGCTACATATATAAAGAGAAGATATATTTGCAAAGCCATAAATTTCACTAACAATAAAAGCCCAAGATAATAGAGTAAAAATGAATTCTATGTGCATGCATGAATATGAAAGTCCAAAATAGCTTGAGAGAGGATTGAGTGATGGGAGCTGTGTACAAATTCTGTGATTGGAAAGAAGCAGACTTCTGCAGTCCTGTGTATAACTTCTATCTTAACCAGGGTAAAGGAGATAAGGGAAGACATACACAGACAGACAGACAGACAGACAGACAGACAGACAGACAGAAACAGAGAATGTTATAAAAATAAATTTGAGTGCTTGTGACCTAACAACTTGACTAAAGAAAACTTCAAGAACTTCTCTAATAACAAAAGAAATTTGAGTAGAAAATCTAAAATATTTTTAAAATGTATATGAAAATAGTATATATTTGATAAAATTTAAGCAAATGCAAACTATTTAAAAGAATATTGACAATAATGGCTTGTGGTACATAGCAAAACCAACAATATAAACAAATAATTCTAAGTTATACCAGGCAATAACCTGACAGTTGGGAATTATATAAGTTCTGGGGAGTAAAGTGCTGTGTAAGTCTCTCATTGAAAATGAGGAAATAAACATGGGCTCAACTGTGGATTGAGACAATTATTATTTTTAGAATAAATATCTAAATAATCAAATGAATCTGAAGGAAAGTAAAAACACTTATTTAATTCCAAATTTAAAAAAAGATGAGAAAAACATTTAAAATCTTAGAATAAGCATCAAATAACACAGAAATGATAGATATCATTTCAAATATGGAAATACATAAATGAATATGTTGAAATTTCCAGTAATAAAGAGTAGCTATTGGTGGCGCATGAATCATACATAAGCAGAAGCTTCTACTAAAACAGTGCATAATTCACAGAAAGAGTAAAGTGGAACATCTATGCCACAAAAACAATAGTCAGTAATTAAGAATTATAAGAATACATAATTATGCAAACCTAGTAAACATCCATATACTATTAACTTCTAGCCTTCTGCTTTTATTCCAACTGAACTGAACCTTAAGGTCTACACCTGTGTGGCAGATTTGTTTTGACAAACCACACATAACCTCCTAGGTGGCTACACTTCCAGTGTCTACCTTAGTCACTTTTCTCATTGCTGAAACAAAATACCTGTCAAAAGAAACTTTACCAAAGAAGTTTTTATTCTGGCTTGTAGTTTGAGGGTGCAGCCCACGATGATGGGGAAGTCATGGCAGCAATGGGAAGATGAGGCTGCCGGTCACGTTGTGTCCTCAATGAGAAAGCAGAAACAGAGATGCTTGTGCTCAGCTCACTCTCTTCTGTTTATTCAGTCTGGGACTCCAAACCCATGCAATGTTTCTACTACATCCAGGTTGAGCCTGGCTAGCTCACCTCACCTAATCTAGAAACTTCCTCATAGACAAGCCTAAAGAGAGCCAATGAAGTTGACATCAATATTAAGTGTCAGGTTTCATTGTAGAGATTTTTTCAATTTAATGCAGTGGAATTTTCAACTCCTTTATTTTTATACTTTAGGGGCTTAGCTATCATATTAAAAAAGGGTTATATATCCAAAAACATTCAGAACAACATCATTGGCTCACTATAAATAAGTACATAGTTAGCACTAGGTAATGTCATGAAATTGGTCCAAAACCCAAAAATTTTAGCTTCATGTAGCGTTCTCAGTCATTTAGGAAAAGATGACTTTTAAAAGTATCATGAATGAGAACAATATGATGAGTTAAAAGGTAAGTGCTCTGGGAAAAAAATAAGACAAGGAGAAGGACCCTATGGAGGATGAAGGTGACAGTTTGCAAGTGCAATCCGTATGTTCCGTTTCCTCACTGAGAAAAGTGTCATGTGAGCTGAGGTTGTTCACCACGCAGGACATGAGAGGGTAGCTGTCATTCTTCGTCAAGGTCATGCCTGGAGAGCTGAAGGAACAGCTGGAGCAGGAAGAAGTGAACCACCATGAGAAAAGGACAGAGAAGCAGGGGAAGGGGAAGGGTTGGTAAACAAAGGTTCTTAAGGTCACATAAGAATGAGACCTATTTTAAAAGAATTGGGGGGCTATCGCATGATTCAAGAGGGAACAAAAGTGCTGTGAGTTACTTTTGAGGCAATCACTAGGAAAACCATGGAGAAAGTACACTATAGCGGGGCAGGTATCGAGATGAGGTGTGCACAGAGCACCAGCAGTAGTGGGGAGTCCGTCCAGCCCCTGGTTCTGGGGATGCTCCTAGTCCTGGGCGCTGCTTCCCACGGAAGCTGGCAGCCGGAACAAGGAGGTGTGTGGGAAATCAAATAGAACGATTTCTTCAACCTTTCCATGCATCTCGTTCACTTTCACAAGAAGGCACTCCTCAAGGGAGATCTTCATCTGCTCTTCTCTATCTCCACCTTATGGATCATCCTTAATCGATTCCTGTGGACTGTTTTCTCATTTCACAGAAAAGATTGTCCCATGAACATATGAACTATCAAACTGATAACTAGAACTGTGAAGAAAATAGGAAACTTATATAGTCTAAGAACTCATCCAAGGCTGTAGTGCCAGCTAAAGGTAACTCTTGTCACTCTCAGATACAGAGTAGAAAAAGAAAACAAGTTTGGAGCTGGGGAGGTTGCTCCATCAGTAAAGCGCTTACCTTGCAATCATCAAGACTTGAACTTGATCCCAAGAATATACAAAAGCCACCTGGTGCAGTGCACACTTACGATTCCAGCACTAGGGAGACAGAGATAGGCAGATCTCCAAGGCTCTCTGGTCAGCCTTATCTAACTGAGGAGCTCCAGGCTCATGAGAGGCCCTGTCTCATTGAAGATGGACGGCACCTGACAACAACTAAGGTTGTTCTCTGGCCACCACTTGAACACACATGTACACATCCACACGCATACACACCCACACCTACACACCATCACCACCACCCCCAACAACAACAATATAGCTGATTTAGTGAATAGATTGAAAATTATCTACAATATTTGTCAATTAACAATCAAAGGTAACAATCTAAGACAATTATTAACATGGCTATACCACACCTCAGTAAGAGACTGTAATGTTCTAAAATATAGATGAACATTAATGTTCTCATTATAAAAACATTATTTAACTGTACTCCCTGAAATGTGATTAAATGCTCTCTTTAAGTACTGTGTTCATTAAAGGACTAGAAACTGAAGTTGCTTCCTATAAGATGTATAACTGTTCTATAAATGAGAATTAGCTTAAAGTGATTTGCAATGTTATCCATGTCTTCTCACTCCTCTTTCTGTCCTTAGATAGTTTCTCATTTTTCAAGAGGAACAGGATAAAATATTCAAATTACTTTTGGATTTGTCTCCATTCCATGTTGAAAAGTTTTGCTTCATGTGCTTCTGAGCAGTGATCAGGAGTATACTTATTTATGATTGGCATATCTTTCTGATGAATTGGCCCTTTAACAACTTTGAAATGCTCCATTTTATTTTAGGTAATATTCCTTTAGTAGAAGTTGAAACAGGTTCATGTTACACAGCTCTAATGTGTTCTACACTTCCCTTCTATAGATTTTTAAAATATTTACTTGTAAGAGATAGACCCCTTTGTATTTAGTGTATCACTAATAGTATATATAGGGAGATCCTGCTGAAAATCAAAGCCTTGAAGTTGAAGAATCAAGGATATTCACAATAAAGTACTTTTTTATTGTCCATAATGAGTTACATTGTTTAGTGGGCCAACCATGAGTTGTTATCCCCAATTCTCCGTTGCCCCCCTTCCCCATCCCCAGTCAGCTGGAAATTCTCCTCCTTGGGCCGTCTGTATCAGTCTTTGTGGTAGGGGACCATGGATAGCCCAGTCTTCAGCCGGGCTCTCCTGACCCAAGTGTGTTGTTACTGAGGGGTGCCAAGTCTCTGATATTCTTCCCCCCACAGCTCTCACAATCTTTCTGCCCCCTCTTCCTCTCAGTTCCCTGAGTCATGGTGGGTGAGTATTAAGGCTGCTTTAAGGTTGTGAGCTTAGGGTTTTTGTGTCGAGATTCGTTGGTTTCTGTCACCCTGGCTTATCCTTTGTTGATTGAATGGCTATGGCTGTGGGCCCCTTGTTCATCCCATCATTCTCTGCGAGGTTCCATATGGATCCTCCACCGTATGACTGGTGGCTCATCTCTTGCCAGGATCTCAGCTTTCTGCCTGTGGTTGGTTGGTAGGGTTATTTGGGCCACAGCTCTTTCACTGCATCCTTTACGGAGAGAGTCCTGGCGAGGCTGCTATGCATCCGCCATCATGCTCCGCCCTATGAGTAAAGTACTTTTTACTTTGAATATACTTCTATCAATTTACTGATTTTAATTTCATATCATTTTGCTGTTATTATTCTTGTGTGTTCTTTTCCTAACTTTCGGGGCTAATTACTATCTTAGCATTTTATTCCACTTTTCTCATGGCTTTTAAGCAACAATTCTTGGCATTAAACTTTAAGTTGTTCCTTTAGGCAGTATCATATGTCCTTAACTCATTGCATATTTAGTAGAAAATGTAAAGCCTCTTTATTATAATTCTAATGTTGGAGTTATTCTAAGATTTTTTTTCTATTAAAACTGCTTGGTATCATCATGTAATCTCCTCTTTTCCACCCCCATAAAAATGCTGACAAATAAATAATGAACATTCAGATAAATTGTTAAAATTTATATTTATATTTCTAAAAATCTAACCATTATCTGGCAATTCTCACAAATCTTTAATACTTTCTAAAACAGCCCAACTCTTTTAGATTAAAAAAGTAGTAGTGACTCTAATTCTAAAGATTATCTATTCCTAATTTAAGCAATGGAGTAAATAAGCCAAAGCTTTTGTATACTCGGATGGGGAGAACCATCATGTTTCCATTTCTCAGCACATAATCACCAGTAGCCACATCACAATTAATGATAAAACTTGATAAAATTCACATTCTGGAATAGCTCACAGGTGTTTGATTAATATCACCATTTATAACCTATTGTTCACATCATCCTATTGAACTAAACATTAAAGTAATGTTTGAAAAGTTAGTTTTACTGGAAATGTGACAGATCCTCATTAAAAACATGATCCAGTAATAATTTTCTTTAACAATCATCCTGGTTATGTTCTCACTAAATCAAACAAATGCACTGAAGCATGATAACCTAAAATTAAAGGTCAATAATAAAAATCAAAACACTGATATATAGCTTTCAAGCCCAATGTTTTTTATAACACATCTGTCCTAACAATAGATTCTGGGTGAAATACATGGCAAAAGAAAAGTAAAGTGAGGACTGTTTTTACTTTTCCTTCCTCATATTTGAAATGTCTTTTGTTGAACAAAACTCAAGACAAAAGCCTTAGAAAAAATAGATATGTAGTTGGTAGCAAAACAATGATATATTTATTTTTAAAAACCAACAAAAATAAAACCACCATGGCTACATCGAAGTTTAAAGTCACCTGCCTGAGGGGGCAGGGTAATGTGGGAGGGAACATGGGAACATGTATGAAGCTGTGAGGAAAAGAAATTAATTTATTTCATTGAATGAATTTGCGGATATATATATATATATATATATATATATATATATATATATATATATATATATATATATATATATATATATGAGAAACAGAATAAACCCAAGCACCTGGCTGTTAATACAGAGAACATGATATGAGTCACATGACTGATGTCTGAGAGACCATGGGATAAAAAGGTCCAAGGAATCAGGAGTCTTGGCAGGAAAACTTCTTGATGATAACTTCATGAAATATTTTTGTTGTAAAGTCTTTGATGACGCCACTCTATGGTCTATTTAGAGATATTTTACTAAAGTATGTAAAGTCTGTTTCCAATTAATCTACTATAAGAAAGAAACATCTTGCCAAAATTTATTTCAATTTTAGTTCAACAATTATAGGTGATGATTTTGTCATTGGCACTTCATAAATCAAACTAAATGACACTAGAGAGAATAGGATCAAGACCAAGACAGGAATACTCATTCTTCTTAATCTTTTTTAAATCTTTATAAATTACTTTTTCCTTATTTATTGTTAATAATTAGATACATTGTGTAAGCAAGTCTTGTGATGGAATTCCCATTTCCATCCTCCCTTTACCCAAATAACTGAGGGCCCTCCTCAGTGGGATTGTTGGAGAGGTCCATGGGATAGTGGCTTATGAACAGTAGAAGCAGTAGCCAGGTTTTTTCTGTGTGTGTTGTGTTTAAGGGGGCAGTGTCTCTGGGTATTCTCCCCCATGGCTCTTATAATCTTTCTGCTCCCTCTTCCGCAAAGTTTCCTAAATCATAGTGGGTGAGTTTTAATCTGCTTTACTGTTGAGATTTTAAGAAACTCTAAATTTCTGCTTTGGACTATTTTGGGTAACCTCAGTGTCTGTCTCCATCACCCTTCATAGGTTACCTGACTTGCTGTGGAGTTAGCTCTCTTGCTCATCTCTCCACTTCCTTAAAGGTTTCATTTGGGCCCTAGATGGTGAGTAAGGAGTGGCTCATCTCCTGCCTGGGTGTGATGGTTAGGTTTTGTTGTCAACTTGATCTTTTCAATTATCTTGGGTGGGTCTCTCAGGATGTTTATAGGAAGGTGGCCTCTCAGTAGGGGGCAGGATGTAAAGAAGTTCAAAGAAGCTAGAACTAAACATCCTTTCCTGCGTGGGCAGTGCAGGAAGGGAATTCCAGAGACTCAGGAAGCCGTTAAATCTGGGAAAGGGTTGCAATATCCCACCCTAAGGCTATATAAACGGGAAGAAATTCTCTCCTGGCCTCCCTGCTTGTTGGCTGCTGGTGTTTGTTTGTGACTTGCACTCGCATCCTGCTTTCCTACCCCTCCTGGACATCAGAATCCAGTTTCCTCGGCCTTACATTGTGGACTTGAAGAGCAGCTGCTCCCAAGGGAGACATCAGGCCTTCTGGGCTTGATTGGGACTGCTGAGTCCTCCAGCCACGTGGACTGAACTGCTACTGGTTCCTTCACCTGTGGGCCTGCAGACTTCTATTGTTGGACTGTCGTAAGCTACCCCAATAAATTCCCTTTTACTACAATCCATTCTGTCAACTGTTTTCTCTAGAGAACCCTGACTAATACACTGGGTGTCAGACATTATACCAGGTCCATGGTTCTCTGCCTTCTAAAAAATAAAAACAGAATTTCAAATGGGGAGTGAGATCGGTGTAGGTTAAATGAGACACAAACATTGTTAATTTGGTGAGATTCTAATGAGTGTAGCCTCTCTGCAGACCCCTGGTTAGTGGGAGTTTACCTTTGGAGTCCAGTTTCTTTGTCTCCATAAGAATTTGCCTTGGATCTCAGTTCCACTTAAGGGTTCCCTGTCACTGAGTGGAACTCTTTGCCAATCAGCAAGCATTGATTACCCTCCTAGGTTTAGTGCCACTATTGCACAGATGAGCACTTCTTGACTTGCTGGTCTCTGCCTTTATAGCAGTGTCCTCAGCATTCTCAGGCCATAGGTCAGTGTTGTATATCATTGTTCCTGTTTCTTAGAATATCATTGACTAATTTCCCCTGGCATCTCATGTAGCACATTCCAGCACTACACATGCTACCATTTAGGAGCTGCTTACCTTTCTGGATCTAGCAGGGTCTCTCTGTGTTGTGTGATGACAGTCTTTGTGTTATCCTATTTTCAGTTATAAGGTCTTCTTTTGCTTGGAGCAAGTATTCAAAAGCTTTGAAATAAGCCTGTCTTGTTTTGGGGATGTTGTGAGTCTCTTAGATCAACGGTTCCTTGCAGGAAGTAACCAATGACTGGGACAAGGAGCCATAGGCCAGAGCAACTTGTCTTGGGGTTACACTTCCTCCCACCCTCTTCAGTACCCTTCTTACCAGATGACATCCCCAGCTTCATGGAGATCTGACTGTATGAAAGTAATGGTTTTATGGAGTAGATTTATTATTCCATCCCCTTTATCAGTCTCTCAATTCACCTGTCAGGTTTGCTTACTATTCCAGCTTAACTAGTTAGGAACCTCAGATGAGGGAGAATATGCAGCATTTGTGTCTCTGTTCTTGTGTAAGTTTGCTAAGTATGATCTGTTCCAAGTCCATCCACTTTTCTTTAAATTTCATTATGACATTTTTCCTTACTGATGAATAGAATTCCATGGTGTTTATGTACAACAACTTTGATATAGATTTGTCCAGTGATGGGCATTTGTGTTAGTTCCAATTCTCTTGAATTAAAATACCTGCCATTAGCTTTCCTATGTGAAATAGAATCCATCTGCTTGCTCTTCTTGCTAGGCAACATTTGTTGTGAAACTCATTAAGAGAGAGGGGGCACACCAATGCCTCCTGCCACTGCAAATGAACTCCAGATGCAAGCACTACTTTCTACATCTGGTTCATATGGATACTGGGAGATTGAATGCAGTTCATAAGGCTCTAGAAGCAAGCACTTTAACAACTGAGCCATTTCTCCATCACTTTAAAAATTTTCATATACATTAAAATATTTTTATAAATGCATGGTATACTTGATTTTCTATTTGTTGTTTAAAATTGAATAGTTTCAAATAGTTTAAATCTGTAAGTGAGATATGTGTCTAGTCATACTAAAATACTATAGTAGTCTTAAATTCTTATTTAAATTTACAATAAATTAAACCAAAGTTTAAAGAAATATCTGCAGCTTGAAATGAAATTTGCTACCATTGCACACTATGACCTGTATGCTGTTTTCTTATTCTTTACCCTCTTGTAGAAATAGACTAAAAATAATATACCAACTGCACATTTCCCTCTATTTCCTTATCTTTGTTTTTCTTGGGGAAGTTAAGGCTATTGATTAAACTAAAGGTCTCACTAGATAAATAAAATGAAATAAAATTAATGGTAAAAAACTATGATTTTCTGTCTCTATATGTTCTCATTAATACATAAGGACAATGTGGGTTACTACAGTGATAAAATAAGTTTTGATTCACCAAACCTCAATGTCCTGTCAGTAATGTGGAAATTACCTATTACTATTTTTTTGCAATTTTTTAAATTATTTTGTTAGCATACAAAGTTATGTTTCATATGGTATTTTCATACCTATTGTAACTTTAAAAAATATTATTGCTAGGTACTGGCTTAATACTGAGCAACGACTCATTCAGTAAGTGAGTTCTAATTCTATTTGTATTATAGTATACTACTAAAAAAGTTACTACTAAATTATCACATTTATTTTAATAAAATCACCTCTCAAAATTTCCAAATATTTCTTCTAAGCCACTGATTAATGACATTTTTGTTTCCTAGATATGAGTTTGCTCATTCTTTGATAACAAAATAGATTTCTGAATTGTATAAACTTATGTAAATTTTTGATACAGTGTTCATGTAACATAGATTTCCTTTTGTACTCTTTAGAAACATAACTAGATCATCATTATGCTCTTGAAGCCACACCCATAAATAAATCCATCATCATAATTGCTGATATTTTCATTTTAAGAAAATATTTTATCCTGAATGTTATCTTAAGAAATTATTTTGAATAAAGTTATACTCTTTTTTACTATTACTTTGGAGGTCCTAATAATCCTTATTTCACTCATACTCAGCAACATGTTTTATGTTTATGAACTTAAGTGAGATTGCACCACATCTTTAAATAAATAGATCTCACAGCATTTATTTTTTAGGAACAAATGAGTGTAAGGTTTGTTATTGAATTTAGTATTTTTAAAGATACATATATCTAAAGATACATATAGACATGACAAATATATTTTAACATAGCATATAAACATAAAATGCAGATTTTATTTTATTTTTTAAATAAAGCATACATAATGCAACTACTATTGCCTGATTTTGGACCAAAAGAGCAACTAGAGAATCTGTCATATATTTGTTCAGGTAATGTTTTCTACAAAATCTAAGTATGATATTCTTTGTAATGTAGCTTCATAGTCTTGGTTATTTTATATGAACTTTAGCCTAGATTGTTGTTTCTGGAGCAAGAAATTTCCAAACTACTTATGTTGGTGTTATAGTAATTCTAGTGTCTTAATATTGATTGCTTATACACAAGATGAAAGAGGTTATTTTCAGGGTGTCATTGTTTTAGTGGCCTTGTTTAGACTTCTCAGCAGAAAAGGCCAATCCGTGTGTCTGTTCACTGCATTACAAATTGCCTGTGTGTGGTTTATTGACATTAGGGACAGCCTGAAAAATGGATTCCATAAGGTGGAACTTCTTGAAAGTGTAAATTTCTGAGGTCCTAGAACATCAAACACCCTCGAGAGATCTGCTTTGCCTTGGAATGTAATTTAAGGACTCTGCTCATAATATTGTAGGAATTTCTCTTGCCAAACACTTGTCTGAGGAAAGAGAAAATCCCTTTAGATTCTTGATGAAGTTCAGGTGGGAAATCCAAGTTGAATTTCATATACAAATAATAAAGCTAACCTTTAAAAGAAGTATGTCATTTTTTTACCAAAAAAAAGATTGGAGACAAAATATCAAAGTTTAATCTATTCTTGATTATGAAATTTGACTAAAGCTTGATTTTAAAAATAGGGATAAGATTATCTTTCTGTTTTTGGCATGCTGATGCATATCTTTCATATGTCTTATGGTTTCTATATTTGTGGCAGATGATTATCTCCCTTTAAGAAAGATATATTTTGTTGAAGTTTATTAAACGTCTCCTCTTGGGAAGAAGGAAAATTGAATGATTGAATTGACTATATTAAACATAGTTGACAAAGAACTGTGATTAAAATACTGACCTAAAACAAAATATTTTATATAAGGCTTACTCACTGTGGTATTTCATAATGAAAGTCTTTATACATTTAGGACTAACTCGATGCATTTTTAATACTGATGGGATGTAATATAGTTGGTTCAATAATAAAGTATTGTTCTCTTATTTCTCTTTTCTGAGTCTAACAAGAGTTGAAAGAATGACTATTCATTTTTCAGTTTTGTGTGTTTTGAGATTGAGGTACAGACTGTCATGTAACTGACCCAAGCTCATTAAATTTTATAGTCGTAATAACTTGAAAACTATTTATTGGACACTGGAAATTCTTGTTCTTTGTCCATGCCTAGATGAGTAATACTTATACTTAGTTTATCATGATGATCATAAGTGAGACACTCCTGAAGCTCACCCTGTATGCTTGTTTGTACATTAGCTTGTTTTGTAAGGTCCTAATACTTCTGAGTTCCCCTAACAGCAACTGAAATGTTTAAGAAAATAAAATGTTTTAGTGATAAAATATCCTTTCTAAGATTGTATCAGCCACATAGTTGATTGGAATACTTTGAAGTACGATACCCATCCTTCCTAACCCACAGGGATAAATGAGCCCTTCATGACCCCACATTGAATACTATAACCATAATGAGGAAGACCCCAGGGAAACGGGAGAAGGGGCAAGGGGATAAAAGAGTATAACCTGCTAATATATAAATGTATATATAAACATATAATAATAATATTTAATATAAATATATACATATATATAAATTATAATTATTCTTTTAAAATATTCTTTCTATGACTCACTGATGTGGAATTTTCTTTTCTTAAAATATATATTTATTGTCCATAATGAGTTACATTATTCAGTGGGCAAACAATGAGTTGTTCTCCCCAATTCCCCAATATCCCCCTCCCCATCCCCAATCAGCTGGATATCCTCCTCCGTGGGTCGTCTGGATTAGTCCTTGAGGCAGGGGACCCTGGATAGCCTAGTACTCAGCCCGGTGCTCCTGGCCCAAGTGTGTTGTTACTGAAGTGTGCCATGCCTCTGGATAGTCTCCCCCACCACGGCTCTCACAATCTTTCCGAATTTTCTTTAACACTGGAGGTAATAATGAATAATGTCAGCATTATGTTGAAAACTTTTAGGGCTAAAGTTTTACAATGGAAGAAAATCATTGAGAAGCCTTCCTCTTCACGATGTCTCCTTCTCTAGTAGATGTCTGCTGTTTTTGCTGCTCCATACATGTCTAAGCATCCTGAGAGGAAACACATCCTGCTTTCTTTGTTAGGAAAATTCATCTTTTTTAAAATTAAGTATATGGAGGGTATGTTCAAACTATGCTTCAGCTAAGGAGTAAAAATTACAGTGTCAGCAAAGCAGATTTCATCTCTGGAAACATGAACGTCGAGCAAAGTGAGAGTGAATAGATAGAAAGCTTGGAAGTTAGTTATCTACATTAATGGATGGTACCCTGAAAATATCCCACTTCCCAGTGAACAGGCTTTCTTTTGAGAAGTTATAAATCATTCTATTTAGTTTTTTGAGTTGTCTACTATCTCTTCAGCAAGCCCCCTTCCTGATTAGGTTAGTGTTTCTCAAACCCAGGTGACTGAATTAAGATTGGAATAAAATATTTTGTATTTGTCAACATCCAGTTATCCAGGAAAATTGGTACTACTTAGCAAATTACAGCCAATGAAATCAATGCAAGTTGTGAATTTATATTACTCAATAAGTTCTGGCATTGTGGCAAGACACAAAACTATCTGTCTATGCTCCTGGCATAGTATACTGAACTTAATGTAAGAAGCAACTTGTTAGCAGGCTGAGGGGTCAAAAGAGACTGGGTAGGTGGGGTTCTCTCTGTCTGTCTTATTTAGTATGTAGAGAGCATAACAATCTTTGTCAAGTCCTACATGCTACTTTGGGAAGTATAGCAGAAATGGAGCAGAACACAGAAGAATTGTTTTTTAAAGCAATTTGAAATAAAAGAGGTTACAATATCTATCTGAAATTATTTTGATCTTTCTGATCTGTCATCCTCAATGTATCAGTTTTTTCCCCTCTTAGTTGTATCCTTGCTGAGACAAAAGTAACTGAGGAGGGAAAACTTAAGGAGGGAGAGTTTATTTCATCTTACAGTTGTAGAGGATCTAGTCCATCATCAGAAAGGAAGGTGTGGCAGTGGGAGCATAAAGCAGTTGGTCACCGCATCTACAATACAGAGGCAGAGAGAGATTAATGTGCAGCCCAATTCAGTGCTTCTCCTCCTCCTCCCCCCTCCTCCTATTTCTCCTTCTCCTTCTGTTTCTGTTTCTTGCCTCCTCCTCTTCCTCTCTCCTCTCTGTCCTCCTCCTCCCCCTCCTCTTCCTTCTTGTTTTGCTTCTCCTTCTCCTCCTCTTCCTCCTTCCTCTTTGGTTTTGTAGCTCAGGACACCCAGCCCATGAAATAATGCAAGCCTCATTTGGGGAGTTTTACCACCTCCAATAACCTAATCCAAAAAGTGACTCACAGGTGTGTTCGTAGATTCCTTTCCATGGTAATGCTGAATCGTCTCAATTTGATACTCAAGATTAACCATCATAGTGGCTACAGCCCAATTATCACAATCTAAACACATTCAAAAGCACAATGAAAAATATTGAGAGGCAAGTGACAAAGCCAGGTTCTTTTTATATGCTTACCTTTTCATTAGAAGAATTTATTTTTCTTTACAACCTCAATTAAACTTCCTATCTTGTATTGTCTACACCAAGTTGGATATACAGTGGGGAAAAGAACACCAGATACTTTGGTAGTTCAAAGAAAGTACCATTGAAATGGACTTGTATATCCCCATGTATGTGAAACCCTTGATCGTATTTTTCCTCCATCAATCAAGTGACCAGGACTTGGTAGTCAGGCTATAAGAAGTAATAACTTACTGTGAAAAGAATTTAAGTTTTATTAGAAGTCTAATGATCAAGTTCTATCTCTGTAATGTAACCAGGTATATGGTATTGCATGACATATAAGCTTTTCTAAATATTTTCATTCAAATTTGCAAAATGAGAATATCAATATTGTGTACACATAGCATTGAAAAGATATAATGCATATAAGTACTTTTCTGATGAAAATGTTATAATATAACTGCTATTTTTTTCTTCATTTGTTCATTCATTTCTTTAAGGAATGTGAGTTGACAATTTAGTAGGCACTATTATAGGTTTAATAGGTCTACGGAGATATAACAATATCATTGCCTATATGGAACTTACTTCCCAAAGGAGGAGGAATTGTGGCCAAAGGTGAACCATAAAAATTAAGCACATTATCTGATACTCAACTGAAATGTAAGCTTTATGAGAGCAGGGGTTTTCAGTCGCTTGTTTAGCAGTTAGAATAGTATCTGATACATAATCAGCAATTACTAAATGGCATGAAAATAAATGCTACTTACTAAGGTGACAGAGTGACAAGTAGAGACTACAAAAGTGAGTTCAATTTCACCTTTTTATATGAGGTGACATTTCAGCAAAGATTCATAATGGGGAGATCTAGGGTGAGAACACCCCCAAAATAGACTAGTGTATGAAATGCTCCTGGAGTGAAATGTGATTGACACCTTGCAGCAGCAATAAACTCAGTGTGCTAGGAGCAAGGAGAGTGTGCACAGGAAGTAAACTGAGGGGGTATGTAGGGAGCAGATAACTTAAGGTTTTCTAGGTCATAGAAAAGACTTCGAGTTTTATGATAAGCCATGATAGAGATCAGAAATCTCAACAAGAGATGTGTCATGACCTGATATTTAAAAATGTCATTCTGGAAGGGCAGGAGAAATAGCTCTTTGGTAAAGAACTTTCTGTGTAAGCATGAGGACCTGAGTTTAGATCGCTAGTAACCCCTAAAAAACTGGGTGCAGTCATGTGTGCCTATAATCCCAGCACTGGGGAAAAAGAGATGGGAAGATTGGGGCTTGCTGACCAGATAGTCCAACTGAATAGGTGAACTACAGGCTGAGTAAGAGACCTTGTCTCAAAACATAATTGAGAACAACACCCCTGATGTTGACATCTGTCGTCCCCACACATACATATGTGTTCATGCACCTACTTACACATGAACATGTATACACACACACACACACACATTCTCTAACAAAAGCTATCAACAAGAAATGCTCTAGTTATCATTACTGTCACTATGTCGACATTGTTTTTATCTTGTTTTGTTTCCCATTGACAAATGTTATTCTTTAAAGAATAAGTCATTCTGGGCTGGAGAGATGGCTCAGTGGTTAAAGATAGTTTCTTTCAAAGCATGAGTTTCTAGTCCTCATGGAGTTAGATGCACAAAGTGGCACATATTCTGAAGTTTCTTTTTTAAAAAAATTATTTATTCATTTTCAAGCAAGAGAGAGAGAGAGAGAGAGAGAGAGAGAGAGAGAGAGAGAGAGAGTGCACCAGGGCCACCACCTTGTGGGTCTGGTTTATGTGGGACCTGAGACCTGGGGAATTGAACAGGCACTGGAGGCAAGTGCCTTAACCGCTGAGCCATCTCTCCAGCCCATGTTCTGAAGTTTCTGTTTCTTTCTGTTTCTCCTTACAAATAAATAATAAATGAAATGTTTTAAAAAATACATCATCATGTTTGATTAGACCTATCAATTTTAAAAGAAGAAAACATGCATTTTAACCATACCAAAATCTGTTGCTTTCAATAACTTTAAGCTAATGGGAAGTGAAGAAGTCACTTAGTTTTAAATGAATTTTACTCCCAGAGCTCTTGTTAAATGAACTATTACTGAATATAGCCTTTGAAATCAAATTATTCTATAAACCTGAGTGAGGGCAAAATTTTATGTTCAACGGAACAAGTATTTTATAACAGTAGCTGCATGAACAGAAGAAAATGTTTACATCCAAGAACTCTGTTTACAAAACCATATAAAAGTCCTTTAAGCTGCTTTCAGAAGGTTTGATTCAGAAATAACTTCATGCAATATAAAAGCTATCCACGTTTTTACTTCATTTTTTGAAATAAAAAATAAAACCAACCAATATCTGATTATGTCTTGAGCTTTTTACTGTGACTAGAGAATATTCTAACACCTTTCTATTTTATAAAACACTATAAAAGAATAAAATAATTATTAACTAAGAAGCAAAGATAAATGTGACCATTTGTTGACAACTATCATTTGAATCTTAAATGCAAAATCTCATAATAGCAAAACACAAAAAAATGACACTTTTAGATTTTTATCATAGTGACTAGTTAGTTATATGATTGCTTTTGTTATTTTAAAGAGCATGGGAAATAAATTATGCACTATGTTATATAAATAAGCAGGGTTCTTAAAATTAGATTTTTAATTGATAGCTGTTTATGAGGATTGTGACTTATGAGGCATATGATAATAAATTATTTCTGCTAACTCAACTATGAACTTGCAATGTGCAGTGCTGATAATGAAAGTTATGCCATTGCACAATAACTTAATGGAGCCCGTTGTAAGAGCCGATATATGTGACCAGCACTCCCAGATGCTGGCTGTCTCTTACAGAGGCCAGGAACTAAGTCTCTCACATTCATAGTTACCTGCTTTTCATTGCCTTTCAAATTTGTTTTTAAATTTGGCAGCACTGTAGATTGAACCTAGGGCCTTGTTCAATGCTAAGCAAAAAGATGTTGACACTGGTCTCTGCATGAACTCATATGCACATAAGAGTATGCATACACACAATCAGGGCACCACAAACACACACACACAAAAATCCACACATTGTCTTCACATTATCCCACTGGGGAATTAATTATTAATGATTACTTCTGGTGAATATGTTATTAAGACTGAAATCCTATAGCCTTGAAAGGAACCTACTCAGTTATTTTCGGAATAACTGAAATACATCCAGGCCCAACTCCAAGCCTAAGTAGTTGAGAATTAGAAGGGGAAGCAACATGAATAGGATTGAATAGCATATTGTTTCTAACTGAATGTCTCAATGCCTTTGAACCAGTCCTGTGGAACACTGCTTTGTTTGGATGTGATTTGTCCCCACCAAAATTTCTGTTGTGGCTTAATTCCTCATTAAAATATTAATATTTGGACTTAAAATATATTTATTTATTTATTTACTAGAAAGAGTAGGAAAGAGGCAGATAGAGACAGAGAGAATAGGCATGCTGTGGCCTCTGGCTACTGGGAACAACTCCTGATGAGTGTTTCACATCACACATCAGGCTTTAAGTGGGTACTGGGGAATCAAACCAGGGGCCTTGGCAAGTGCTTTAACCACTGTACATTCTCTTAAGCCCAAGATTTGGATTCTTAAGGAGATGGGCCTGCTGGTCAGTAATTGGTTTGTGGCTGTCCTCATGAAAAGATTAGTGCTGGTCATTCGGAGTGGGTGAGTTCCCAAGTGAGGGTGAATCAAAAGTGACTGAGCCTGGTCCCTCCCGGGTTTCTTGCTTCCTTTTTCACATGTGATTCTTTGTGATGCTCACCTCCAACTATGCTTCTCTACCACTTGTGAGACAATCATGGCTCCAGTTAGATCCTGGTGCCATGATGTTTAGAGTCGCCAAGAATCATGATCAAAATAAACCATATTCCTTTATATATACCCTGCTTCTGATATTTTGTTATAGAAACCCATATAGGACTAAGACAGAAAACTGGTACTGAGGAGTGGGTTCATTATTATAATGACACTTGAATATGTAGAAGAAGCTTAGGAGCTAGGTAATGGGCAGAAAATGGAAGTGTTTGGAGAAGCAGATGTCACTGTGGAATGCACTGGGTGACTCAGAGAGCACTCAAAATGAAAAGACTTGGGAAGGGTGGAACTGTGATGTGTCATAAAAGCCAGTAGAAATGTGAGCAGTAAACCAGATGTGGTGGTGCAGGCCTTCAATCCCAGAACTTAGGAGGCTGACGGTGGAGGATTTCTGTGAGTTTGAGGCCAGTCTGGGATTACAGAGTGAGGTCCAAATCAGCCTGGGCTCAAGTGAGACACTACCTCAAAAAGTAAGAACAGAAGGAAGAAATAAAGAAAGTAGAGGTGAAGGAGAGAGGGAGGGAGAGAAAGAATGAAGGAAGGAAGGAAAGAAAGAAGAAAAAGGAAGGAAAGAAAAAGAAGAAAGGAAAGAAGGAAGGGAAGGGAAGGGAAGGGAAGGAAGGAAGGAAAGAAGGAAGGGAAGGGAAGGGAAGGGAAGGAAGGAAGGAAGGAAGGAAGGAAGGAAGGAAGGAAGGAAGGAAGGAAGGAAGGAAGGAAGGAAGGAAGGAAGGGAAAAAACATAGACTATCAAGGCCAGGCTGAGGAGATCTCAGATACAAATAAGAAACCTCTTGCTGGGAAGTGGAAGAAAGCCACTCATCACATCATGACAAAGAACTGCTGTGCTGTTTCTCTGCCCTAGGGCTGCATGGAAGGTTGAATTTAAGAGTTATGAGTTCAGATATTTACTAAAAGAATTTTCTAAGCAAATAACAAAAGGAGCTGCAAGGGTGCTGTTGTCTGCTTTCAGTTAGATTTATTATAATGTTTGGAGGCAATGGGAAACAGAGCAGAAATATGTGGAAAAATTGTAGCTTGACCACTTAAAGGATGAAGAAAAAGTATTTCTTGGAGAACAAAATGGTAGCACAGCTGAGTGACTGCTTATTAAAGAGATTACTACGGATAGAAGAAAGTCAGCTGTTAGACATAAAGAAAATTGGAAAGAAGCCTACAGAGATTTCAGAACTCTTCAAGGTCACTGCTCCCATCAGACCCCACACCTAGGCAGGCAGCATGGTTTTGGCAAATGAGCCGAGGATGCTCTCCACAGGTTGTTTCCTGTGCCTCAGCAGAGAGGCTTGCTGGAGTCCATGGGTGACTTCACAGGGAGCAAGGCGTGGCCCTTGGTGTGTCCAGGTGCTGCTGGTCAGCGGAGGGCGGATGCAGGAGTGATGGGATTGTGACACCTTCCACTGAGGCAACGAAGGAAAGGTGAGGCAGAAACTCAAGGGTGGAGCCTGGGCAGAGATTCGCCTGCAGAATAGAATGCTCAGTGGACTTCTATTCAGGGGCTCAGTTAATGGGAAAGCTGAAGCCTGGAAGCCTGCGTGCAGGCTGGCTGGGCTCAAGTTAGGTGTTTAGTCCTGAGTGGGAACTTAATGGATTGAGAAGCACCTAAGGCCTTTCTCTGGGCGTGTTTCCAGAAAGAAGAGCAATCTGGATGCTGCAAGGCTGTGAGCTAGATGGAACACAAGGGGAGAAAAGGAAATGCAAACTCTCTCTCTCTCAAATGTTTTAGACACCTTTCTGTAAGGTGCCCTACTCTGCCATACCCTCTGCACCATGCACAATGGACTCTACAACTGAACTGAAAATCTTTCTTTTCTTGCGTTGTTTGTCTCAGATCTTTTGTCACGGTGAAGAAGTCGGCTGGATGCACCAACAAAAGGTACTGAGCCGAGTTTCTGATGACCTTGGACACCAACTCTGCCTTACAGGGCCACCATGTGGATATAGGGTTAAGGGAGATTATCTTCCAGCTTTAAGATGTAATATCTGTCCTGCCAGGTGTCAGTCTTGCTTTGGGTCAGTTGTCGTTTTATACTTGACTCTCCTACTTAATAAGCATGTTTTGGACTAGGATAAAAATTCTAGCAATTGTATCTAAAAAGCATGACTATTCGATTTTATAGCCTCACATCTGAAGCAACTTTGCCTTGAATTTTGGGTTGAATTTTAAAATAGAACTAAGGACTTATAAATACTGTGAATCAGTTAAGACTTGTGGTATGTTGGCATGTTAGTGCATACATCTTTCATTGTGACCAGGATCAGAATATAAGTGGCTATGGGCAGCAAGTCATGGTGTTGATATGGTTTCCCTCTGCCAAATCCCATGCTGAGATTTATTACCTCACAGTACTAGTATTAAGAGGTATGTGATCTTTAGGATGTGGGACCTGATGGATAGTGATTGGTTAGCACTGCCTTCAGGAAGGCATTAATGCAAATGCACAGAGAATACTAATTCCCAGGGAAGGATGCAGTTAGGAAGCACGAGCTAGACACATCCATGTTACTTTCTTCCTCTCTTATCATCTCCTCTGTCTGCTTCCTGTGCTGCTTCTCTTCCATGTTATAATCTAGGTGGAGACATTCACTTCATGCTAAAGGTCGTGCTACTTACAAGCTTCTTTTTTATACACTATCCAGTAGCAGAATTTCAAAAATAGATAATAGATAGCCCTACTTGTATCTTAACACAAGGAATCAATCAGATTGCCATGATTTCTTGAATTCACAAGAAAAATTCTTTCAACCTGCATAAAATTCTTACCACCTTCATAAAATTTTGAGCCAATAAGTGCAATAAGGTAGTGTAAGATATACTGAGTTCTTCAAAAATATTTTATTGTAAGATTTATGTAAGAGAGGAAGTAGTTAAAAATTTTCATTCTCTTATTATCTCTTTGCCATGAATCTGTAGAGGATAAAATTATTTAGATTTTTATAAGGATAAAAATGTTGGAGAGATAAATTGAATATCCCATTCATTTATGTCGATAAGGACACAAAATTTAATATATTAAGAAGAGAAATAAGATTTTTTTCAAATCTCAGTGTATTAAGGCCTACATCTATGTATTATTTATTTAACACTAAGCAATTTTCCATTAATGAGCCTAATTACTTATTAAATTTCTCAATAAAAAATTGGTGAATATGCCAAGCATGGTGGCACACCCATATAATCCCAGCTATCAAGAGGCTGAGGCAGAAAGATTGCCATGTGTTTGAGGCTAGACTACCTAACATTTAGCCCTTGATAGTTGAAGTCTTGCCCTGCTTGGTTTTAGTTAGGAGAATGTTATTTGTAAACATAAATTGAAGCCATCTGAACCGCTAGCTTTTCTTTTTTTCTCTCTCTGATCTTGAGTAACATCCTGCAACTGCTATGAGATTATGTACCATGATATCGATGGATAGGCTTAAAACAAACTCATTTCCCTTCTAACTCTTTATTATTGACAAAACATATTCTACCAGCGTTTCGCATAGAAAAGTTGATTTCTAGGGAAATGAAAAGAGACTTGTCATTCACAAATGAAGTGGCCATGTGTTGAAGGCCTAATCCCCAAAGCAATTTCATTGGATTAATTCACTGAAGGCTTCATAATTGAAAGGCGTTATTTGAAAGCGGTAGAAACCTGTTGGAGGAAATATGACATTAGGTACCACTGAGGGCTCTACCTTGTCCTTCGACACTCCTCTTCTCAGTTTTCTGACCATCACAGAGTCAACAGTCCAGATTCTATGCCCTCTCTGCCATGGTGCTCAGTCTCATCACACACCCACAGCAATGGGAACAAGTGACCATGGACTGAAGCTTTTGGAACTGAGTGAAAATAAACCTCCTCCTTTAAATTGGTTCTTTCGGGTATTTCATACAGCAATGAAAAGTCTATCACAAGAACTTATAGCTCAAAACTAAAATATGATTCATTTTTCATCTTACCTTATCTTTTGTTAGCTTAAATGGTGACCTTGAGGGTAGAGGAAGTCAGTGGAGAGGGCGCCATCCATTCTAATATTTTCAATTTTCTTCAATGTTCATGATTTTATGCTGTTAATTGCCCACTATTGGTAGAATTTTCTAATTGCAGAAATTTGAAGAGTGAATATCAAGTATATATGAAAAATGGAAACGCTAATGAGAAAAAAATCTTGATGCACTTTCAACCAGTTATCCACCCACCTCATATTACTTACAGTGCAGAACACTCAATTTTAAATGTAACTCTCCAATTCCACATCTCAGAAAATGAGACTATATATATCATTCCAATCCCCAGTGGAGATAATGAGAGCATATGCACAGCTACCACTATCCATTGAGATAATGAGATTATAAATATTACACTCCTACGGCTTCCAGGTGTAATGAGAAGCTACTGTGCTATGGTCAGATTTCCGCAATCATTCTTGACGTCAGGAGACAGTGAAGTCAGAGATAACTCAGTGAAGAAAAGAAACAGATAATCATTGCTCATGGCCTCAAGAACAGTACGAATGCCAACAAAGTAGGTAAATGCCTGCAAACAACTGCTCCTCTTAGAGCTCCATGAGCAATGAAGCTGTTAGTAAAGAGGCGATGGCCAGCAATATTCCAGTACAGGGTTAAAGAATCCACCCACAGCCCTCATAAAAGTATGGTGCCATCAAGAACTTTCTGGAAAGACAAATGTATTTTTATTCTCTTTTAAACTAAAGAAAAATCAGTGTATGTTACCTCATCATTACATCCCATCATGGGTATTAGTATTGATTTCCTGCCACCAGGGAATACTTATGTTTCTTAGATATGTCCTCTTTTCAGAAAATATTTATTGTTCACAATCATTATACATAAAGAAAGAGTTCCAGATTCAGTTTGGAGATGGGATGAGGGGTTAGTTGCTCAGTAATACAAATTTGAAAATGTTTTATGGACTTCTCAGGTTTGATACTTAAAATTATATCCCCACAATAGAATATGTCTGCAAGTAGGAAATGTCATTTTGTTTTGGGGAAGATGGAATAAATGTGTTTTCCTTTAGAACATTCCTATCTGAATGTTCTAAGTTGTGAAATTTTTAACCCTTGATCATTTTGAGTCTATGCTATAAGGTAAACTACAGAATCTGGGCTGGAGAGATGTCTCAGTGGTTAAGGTACTTGTCTGTGAAGCCTAATGACCTTGGTTTGATTCCCCAGTACCCACATGAAGCAACATGAACAAAGTGGCCCAAGCATTTTAGTGTTCAATTGCAGTGGCTGGAGGCCCTGGTGCATCCATTCTCACTGTCTGTATCTCTTCTCACTATATCTCTCTGTTTTCAAATAAATAAATATATTAAAAGTATATTTAAAAAATACAGAAGCTGACTTTTGCACAAGGCTCAAAGATGAGTGCTGCTCTCCTCTTTGGTCAGAAGAGTCTTTTTAAAGAGTACTTGGGTGACTCAGAGCTCATCAGATTGCTGAGAATCAGTGATAGTTGAGTGCTTAGTGCCAAATGGGAAATTTCTGTGAAGCTCTCCAAGGCTCAGGCAACATTGCAGAAGTGGAAAGAATTTAAGAGCCAAAGAATAGAGAGGAATGCATTAGGACCCTATCTTCCTGCTTTTTCTCCTTTACTTCATGGCTGCACAGTGGCTGTCGTTGCCTCCACAAGACCCCTGCAATGCTGAGCTCATCAATCTTTTCCATGATGGATGAGAGAGGAATACAGAACCATTATCTGAATAGAAGAGAGTAACTGGAAAGAAAAGAAGTTCAATGCAGGGGGTGAGAGCACAAAAGAAGGTATTAGGAAGTGATTGTGACTAAGTTACGTCATGTTCAAATGTGAAAATTGTTAATTAAGAAACACAAACTATGTCTATTATTAACTTCATACTGAACCCCTCACCCTCCCCTCTTTAGGATCACAGCACACTGGTTTCTTTACAGTTTTTTTTTCAATATGTCAAATTTGGGGGGAACTTTTTCAATTGCTTCTGGGGTCTAAATTTTTGCCCCAAGTTGATAGCACCTTACATTCAGCTGCTGTATATAATGGATCAGAAGAGGTTTGTTAACCCAATCACTTAATTTCTGGTAGAGGCCACCTTTCTGCCTGCCTCATGACAGAATGAATATAAGTTTCAATAACACTATAAAATATATTTTATTTTTCTTCTTGAATTAATATTTATTTCACTTGCCTGAATATAAGATTTATGAGGAAGAAAAATTTTGTATCATTTAAGATTATAAAGCAGACATGTCATATATGTCTAGTATATTGTAAATTGGATGGATAGATGTTAGGATGGATTGATTGATGGAGAGATAAATTAGTAGATAGATAATAGATAGGTAGATAGACAAATTATGGTATGAGCGTAACAATAAAGATTTTAGAACAACAACAATTGGTTCCATATTTACTTTATGTTACCTATATACTTCCAGATGGACACATGCACTAATATTCATCAATGTCTGAACACTTGTACTCATGGATACAAGTCTGTTAATCATTTCTAAGTCATCTCAGTAGGCAAAATGATACAAGTGCACATTGTAATTTATGAATATACATATATCGGTATTTATTTCTCTATCAATCATTTATCTAATTTAACACAAACATAATTTTTTCTCCAATTACTACCCAATCACATTGGATTCATTTTAAACTTTCACCTACACCTATTTGTAACCCTTCTCTGACAAGGAGGAATCTGGATTTCTTTTGCTATAACATATTTACATAGCCTGTCTAAAGCAATACTCGTGTTGTTAATTCCCATTGAATACCATAGACTGTAAATATTTTCAACAGAGTAAATTTATTTGTTCATGGGTCTATAAGCTGGAAAGTCAAAAAGCATGATATAAATCTTCATGCTATAATATCCTAGGGGAGGAGAGAGGAGCAAAGGAGGGGAATGTTGCTGAATCAGGCCAAACTCATTCTTATAGTAGAGAACCCACTCTTGTGACTACCCATCCATTCTCAATATATTGACATTAATATATTTTCAAACTGCTGGCTCTCATTATATCTTGGAGGCCCCGCTTCTATTTATTTATTTATTTATTTATTTATTTATTTATTTATTTATTTATTTATTTATTTGAGAGAGAGTAAGAGAGAGAGAGAAAGAAAGAAAGAGAGAGAATGGGCATGCCAGAGCCCTCATCCACTGTAGATGAACTACAGACACACACACCACCTTGTGCATCTGGCTTTGATGGACATGTAGTTTGGCTCCAAAACTAAAGCTATTGTGAAAGGTGTTGTAATAATGTAAGACTCCAGAGCAACATATTAACTCTTTCTTTTGTAATTATGTGTGTATATCTGTATTATGATGGGGGGACATGTGCATGCCATAGTGTTCATGTGGAGATCTACAGACATCCTCTCTCACCCCCCTACTTGAGAGAGTGTCCTGAGTTATTTTGTGTGTCAGTCTAGTTTGTCCTGGAGCTTCCAGATTCTCCTGGTTCCATCTCCATTAACACAGGCTTATGGGGATCACAGGTGCATGTGCCATTTTACTTCGGCTTTATATGGGTGCTGGAAAATGGACTTGGGAAAGCACCCTGGCAAGCAAGCACCTTTGGGCACTGGGCTGTTTCCCAACCCAGCGTAGTAACTGAAGGTTTGAGAGTGCTCTTCTTTGACTGCATGATCCACTTACTGAGCACTAAAACAAGGATGAGCACGCATGACCCCATGCACCCTATTTCTGTGGCTACACTGGAATAGTCTGCCTAGGTGTTCTCAATGATTGGAGTGTAGTGCTTTTCATTCACCCAGACTGCTGTTCATGGTGGTAGTGCCACAGCTCTTGGGTATCAAGGATGTCTCATAGGCAACATCTGTTAGGGATGCCGAGGCTTCTCTTGGCCTGGCCCTGTATTTTCATTCAGTATGGGCTTAGGACACTGTTCTCTCCAGCTTGCTCAGTCCCTGGAAAGGCCTCTGACTGGACCCCAAGTAACCCACCACATCTTTTGAAGTGTGGGTGGAAGATCCACCTATTGTGTACTAGGAGACAATAGGAGTAGCAGCACACAAGCTCTAAGTTTAGGGTTTGTACCTTCTTTGGGGGAAGTGAGGACAGGGTGGGTGTTGGGTTGTCCCTGAACCTGCCCAAGCCAAGAAGTACTACATGGAGTTAGAGAGCAGGCATTCTTACGGGCCTTAGCAGCATGGTATTTCTGCCTTCAAAACCAAGCTTTCTTCAGCACCTGGCAGGAGCTATCACCTCTGTGATCTCATATTTTGGGAACTGAATTGACCAGTGCAAGGTGAGGAGGAAAAGATTAGTGCATTATGCTGGGGATATGAACAAATGGATAAGCATACAAGTGGGTCAGATGTAAGCAGTGTGTGCATCTGCTATCACTACAAGTCTATTGCAATGCAAGGAAGACTAAGGAGAATTCTGAAGCTGGAAATCTTGATTTTCAGGAATTTACAGCTGCAGCAAGAGAGAACCTGTCTCAAGCAAGGTAGAAGGAGTGGTCTGATATTCTGAGATCCTCCTTTAATCACATTAATACACTCATATACATACATGCACACACATATACACACACAAAATAGAAGGAAATTTCATCATGAAACCCATTGTTTTGTATGCTAATGACACTAAATATATAACTCAGTTGGTAGAGTGCTTATCCAACATATACAAAGCCCTGAGTTTCATCCCAGCACTATATAAACTGGATGAAATGCCTATAATTCTAGCATTCATGAGGTAGAGGCAGGTCAATTACCTCAAGGTCATTCTTAACTACATATGAGACCCTGTGTGTGTCCATGGAGACTGTTGCAGTGAATATCTTGTTTATTAGATTGGGTAAGGTGCTTTTATGCAGAAGGAAAACGAGAGGCAGGAACATAAATGGCAAGAGGCAAGGGGATTGGTGGGGGCAGGGTGGCCTGTGGATGTCTCATGAAAGGATTGGCAGGGGCCAGCTGCATAGATAAGCTGGAAGGACTTTTTTGTTGCCTGGGCCTTGTCACTACCTTATAGCTGAATTATGCAAACTTTAGTAAACTCGAGCCTTGAATTGCCTGGACTTATCAGGGTTTGCTGGGGCTGCCATGTGGCTGGAGGTTTGGGGAGAGAAGTCAGCTGAACTCCTGCCTGTCTCAGGATGAGAATATTGGTGTTCCAGGCCAGTCTCACCTTTCCTTTAACCCTGTGTCCTCCCTGCCTTTCAGCAAGGTACCACAACCCTGTTTTTTAAAAAAAAGGAAGGAAAGAAGGAACAAATGAATGAACAAAGAAACAAAAGAACAAAAGTAAGAATGGAGGAACGAAGCAATGGAGCAACGAAGGAGAGAAAGAAATCCCTTGGAGTTGTTTGTTTTTTCTCACTCTCTAAGTCCACATGAGTCTCCTTAGCTGGGCTCACTTTGCTGTAACCTTTATTTTTTTCTCCACAACAATTTTTTTTTAGAAAAAGCAAGGGTGTGAATTTTCCAAATAATTGTCTCTGCTTCCCTTTTAATTACAAGTTCATCATCAAATCATTTCTTCCCATGTCTCACTGTGTGCAGTTAATAGAAGACACACTCAGACAGGATATTTTTTCCAGCAGTATATTTTAATTTGTTCTGAAATTCTGTGTAGAACTCTGCCAAGCTCTTGGCACCTGCATGACAAGGGATTTAGTCCAGTTCCTAATACTCATTCCTCATTTCCATTTGTTCCTCATCACAACAATCTTTACTGTTCATATTTCCATCAGTGTTCTAGTCTCTAAGAGGTCCTGACTTTCCTAACACTGTCATCTTCTCTGGAGCCTTCATCACAGCACCATGAATGCCCCTCTCATGACAATCTAGCATCTGTTTCTCTGAATTCTTTTTTTTTATCCATAAGGAGTTACATTGTTTAGTGGGCCAACAATGAGTTGTTATCCCCAATTCCTCATTGCCCCCCTTCCTCATCCCCATTCAGCTGGATATCCTCCTCCGTGGGCTGTCTGGATCAGTCTTTGTGGTAGGGGACCATGGATAGCCCAGTCTTCAGCCGGGTTCTCCTGACCCAAGTGTGTTGTTACTGAGGGGTGCCATGCCTCTGATATTCTCCCCCACCATGGCTTTCTCTGGATTCTGCCCAGTTCCAAAGACACTTCCACAGTTTATGTGTTTGTTATAGCAACAGCTCCACTTCTTGGAACCAGTTTTCTCTCTTACTATGCTTTCAGCTGGAAGAAGAAAATACCACAGATTAGATAGATCATAAGCAGTAGAAGTTGACTTGTCTCATGGATCGAGAGTCTGGGATGTCCAAAAGCAGGGTGTGGACTTTTGACAGGAGCCTTTTTGCTATTAACCAGTGGTGAGAGATTAAGTGAAAAAAAAGTCAAGTAGAACCATTCTTTTTTATTCACAAAACACTCTTGATAAGTAAATTATTCCCATGATAACAATATTAGTTCACTTATGACCTCATCATTTCTTAAAGGTCCCATTCTTTTTTTTTTTTTTGCTTTATTGTCCATAATGAGTTACAACATTTAGTGGGCAAACAATGAGTTGTTATCCCCAATTCCCCACTGCCCTCCCCTCCCCCCTCCACTGGATAACCTCCTCCATGGGTCGTCTGGATCAGGCCTTGTGACAGGGGACCATGGATAGCCTAGTATTCAGCCAGGTTCTCCTGGCCATGCCTCTGGATATCTCCCCCACCACGGCTCTTACAATCTTTCCGCCCCCTCTTCCGCATAGTTCCCTGAGTCGTGGTGGATGAGTATTAAGGCTGCTTTAAGGTTGTGAGCTTAGAGGTCTTTGTGTCGAAATCATTGGTTTCTGTCTCACTGGCTTATCCTGTTTTGATTTAATGGCTGTGGCTGTGGGCCCCTTGTTCATCCCGTCATTCTCTGCGGGGTTCCATTTGGATCCTCCACGATATGACTGTGGTGGGTCCTCTCTTGCCAGAATCTCAGCTATCGGCCTACAGTTGGTTGGTAGGGTTAGATGGGCCCCAGCTCTCTCACTGCATCCTGAAAAATACAAACACAATCTCCATCGGAGAGTGAGATCAGTGTAGGTTAACAAATATACATAATTCTGGACTACCTAGATTCTATTTTTAGTAGTCTCCCAGTCACTCGCTCCCATAGTGCATCTTGTTTTGGGAGGCCAAAAGTACGGGATCCGGTGCCTATCGCCCTGAATCCCTAGTTCCAAACAAGGGGTCCCCCTCACTGAGTGGAAAATTGGTCGAATTTGAAAGCTGTTGATTGTCTCCCCCAGGCCGAGGCTCCTCCATTACACCAAGTGCTCCTTTGTTGGTTCGCTGTTCCCTCCCAGTAGGAGGTGTGGTCAGCCTACTCATGGC